>CAUYPK010020661.1:0-51692 GCA_963574355.1 Loris lydekkerianus | reverse complement strand
AATTGTCACATTTACCACTAGTATTTTATCTTTACTTCTTTAATTAAGACTGTAAGTATTCAATGTACTCATCCCTGCTATGAAACTGATTTATGGCTTTTGTATGAAAGCTATAACCCAGTTATAACCTAAGAATATGGGGAAGGAGGAGAGGGAGGGGAGGGAGTGGAGGGAAGGGGGAGAATGGGTGGAGGGAGGGTGATTGGTAGGATTACACCTGTGACGCATCTTACAAGGGTACATGTGAAACTTAGAAAATGTAGAATATAATTGTCTTAACACAATAACTAAGAAAATGCCAGGAAAGTCAACCAGTGTGATAAAAATGTGTCAAACTGTGTATAAAACCAGTATAGGGTGCCCCATGATTGCATTAATGTACACAGCTATGATTCAATAATAATAATAAAAAAAGAAGTGTCTGGACACGGATGGGACCACTTTGAGCACCTCTTATAAATGCAGAAGTCCAATGTGACTTGTATTTATCTCTTCTCATCAGTTTATATTGAGTATTACAATTTTGATATAGCTTTTTCCTTTCTTAAAATGTGTGTACCTTTTGACAACCTCTGTGTGTACTAAAAACGGAAATCATAAAATAAAAGATTGATAAATTGGATACTGTAAAAATTATGACTTCCTACATGGCAGAAAATCATGGGGGAGAAAATTCAAAAGACAGATTATACACTGGAGGAAATGTTTTTCTAAGCCTACCATAGATAAAAGACTAATTTGGTTACTGTATAAAGAACTCCTGAAAATGATTATAAAAAAAATGATGGGTTAGGTGTAGCTTGTAATCCTAGCCCTCTTGGAGACTAAGGCAGTTGAATTGCTGGAGCTCAGGAGTTCAAGACCAGCCTGAGCAAGAGCAAGACCCTGTCTCTACTAAAAGTATAAAAATTAGTCAGGTGTTGTAATGAGTGGGTGTAGTCCCAGCTATTTGTGAGTCTGATGGGGGAGGTTGCCTTGAGTCCAAGAGTTTGAGGTCACTATGAGCTACGATGATTTCAAGGCATTCTACCCAGAGTGACAGTCTTTTGAGACTCTATCTTAAAAAAAAAAAGTTAAATTCACTAGGTATGGTGCACATTCTGGTAGTGAGAGCTACTTGGGAGGCAAAGCCAGGAATCTGAGCCTACAGTGAGCTATGGTTATACCACTGTACTCCAGGCTGGCTGACAGAGTGAGACCCTGTCTCTTGAAAATAAAGGGTTCTCAGCAGAATTATTCATAATAGCAAAAAAACAAAATAAAATAAAGAAACATACAGAAACAATGGCAACCACACACATATCCATTTACTGAAGAATTTGAAAACAAACTGTAGAATATTTCAAAGCAGCAAAAATATTAAAGCAAACACATAAAAATATAGAAGAATCTCATAAATAATGTAAGACCAAAAAATTCTTAAGTTAGTATTTCCTTTCAGGGTGGAAGTTAGGTTAATGTGATTGGAAGAGCAGAAAGGAAGTTTCAAAAGAATTGTTGAAAAAATTTTTAAGTTGAACGATGGGTACATGTTTGTTTTTACTATTATTCTTTAAACCACATAAAGATGCACAGTCACAAATTGCTTTTAATTAAAAATAGTAATTAATGTTAGAATAAAATCCCCAGGAATTTTTAAATTATTAGAGTTGTGCGATCATATATAGGACTGCAACAGGTTAGAAAGCCAGATGGCAGAAATTTTTGTCTAGGACCAGATGGGATAAAGGAATTAGGTAGCAAATTTTATCATCAGGATGCAGCTCTTTTATTGACATGTAAACATTCAATAAGTGCTTGTTAGATGCATGACTGAGTAAAATGTAGAGATTGAAAACTCTTGTTCTGAGCCTTGAAAACTGCAGGCTTCCTTACATAACTAATGGGAGATAAAGCTTTAGAGGCAGATAGGAGAATGCTTTGAAAACTTCCCCTGTGGGATTTAGGCCATTAAAAATGAAGAATAATAAAATACTTATCATTGGAGGGAGTCAAACATAATGAAAACAACTTGTCAAGTCATTTAATCTGGCAGCCTGATAGCCTCTACATAGACACACAGCTTAATAATTTTATGCATGTAACAGATTAATTCTGGGAGTATCCTTTGGGAAAATTCAATCTTCATAAGAAAACACTTACCAACATATTTCTAGAAATACAACTCTCTTATGTAGCAAGTAGTATTTTATAAGAGCGAAACGCTGTCAAATACTACACATCCATCACTTATAAATTTCTACGATCATATTCATGTTTCATAATTGAGGAAACCAATAGATAGAAAGACTCTATATATCACATTGTCACAAAACTAATTATAGAAACATTCAGCTGAGCAGAGAGACTGAGTGGAAATACCACAGGTAAAGCCTCAGAATTAGTGATATATGGTTCAGGATACACATGTGTGATCTTCCTAAATTAACTTGAAGCTTCAATGTCCAACTGATTTATTTCACGAAGGCAGAGTCTAAACTAGAGGATATGGAGTCTATTACCACGTTGTTTCCGTAGCCATCACCTGTGTTTTTTCTCTCCAGGCTTCTTGTGTTTCTGCTTTGACTGCTGCCCACCCTGAGTTGTACCCGCTTAGAATCAGGCTTCCTTGGCAACACCTCAGGAAAACAAAACTACTATTGCTTTTCCTCCACTCCTTAGCAAAACTATCCTATTTCATACATAATCTCTCCGTGACCTGATACATAACTAACTTTTATTCTAATCTTAGATAAACAAGCTTATAATTCTTTTTAACTGGTGCTGCTTTAGCGTGTTGTCTCTCTCAGGAACATCATGATTACTTTATATTTAAGAATTTGACAAACTTTCTTCTTCCCCTACCACTGCTGAAATCCAATATCCCAGTGTCCCTGCAGTGCTATCTTTTTCTACCTATCAGGAGCACAATTCACATTCCAGACAAGCTATTTCAAAAACTAGAATTCCCACTATGGGCTATTGCTGGAAACAGTTACTCTTCTGTAGGGGAAGTGCTTAATAGTTAACAAAGTGATGAGACTAACCTTTGATTCTGGAAACTCTTTTTGTGTGACATAGTTGCTTGCAATACTGGTGGCTGGGAGGTCACACATAGGGCTGGTCTTTCATGTGGCAGAAGAGATAGAATTCATGGACACAGTGCTGTCCTCTCTCTTATACCCACACTCCCTGATTGTCCTTCCCTCACAAAACCTAAAGTGTCACAACATCAGAATCCCATGCCTGTAGACTGAAAAACACACTTTATAATTTTTTTCTATTTGCTTAGAAAAGGTAACACTTTTAAATCTCTAAAAAAGAAGTACTTTTTCTTTGTTTTCCCTCAGGGCTGTAGCCAAGAAAGTTCCTGAAGGATTGCATTACTGGATGACGGAAGTTGACCTGACCAGGGCTGAGTTTGGAGTAGGGAGCACTGCCCAAGGAGGCCACTCTAGTGGGAGCATTGCAGGAGGGGGACACATGATCAACTAGGGAGCAGGAGATAGTTCACCACCTTGAACAGGCACAAAAGGGACGTAGGTACCACTGCATGGCCTGGGGAATGGCCCCAAAGTCTAATGTCCATCTGTTAGGCCCAATCCCTTCATGTTCACACTTGTGTAAAACTTCTGAGGAGTGTGGGAAAGTGTCCAGAGACTGTGGGGGGTTAAGCCATAACCCAAAAGAGGTTAAAAGATGATTATTTTTAAAGTACAATAGTACAAAATCAATTGATGACCTTGGGCAAGAGACATACCATCCTTGTGCTTCAATTTCATCATCAGAAAAATAAAATAACAACAGTAATTAGGTATTATCTCTCAGGAATGCTCTAAGAAGAGATGCATTCATTTGATAATTTTATTATCATTTAATGTTATTATTACTAAAGCAGAAATATATTATCTGTTACAGGGGAAAACAGAGCTAGGAAAGCAAGACTGTTTCTTAAATGCCAGATGATGATGTTTGGATTTTATTCATAGGAAGTGCGGGAGCTTTTGCAAGCATACCATGAGTAGGGAAATTGACCCCGGCAACAAAAGGCTGGATGTGCCCTACAATACTAGATGGAATTGGGCATGGAGCTACAGGAGGGGAGATCTAGTGGGAAGCAGTGGCTGCAGCTGACACATGGGGTAACGTGGTCCTGAACTTGGAAATGACAGCAGAATTGAGAAGGAAGTTACAGGCTTGAGAGACATTGTGAAAGAAGGTGGCAAAGTGTGTGGTGTCAGTTTGAATCCAGGGAGGAAAACTGAAGTTCTATCTGATGAGTTGAGCATTAGTAATGAAGACTAAAATGAAGCCATAATAAAAAGAAGAAAATGAGGGGACAACTAATTTTTGGAAGAAGAGGCATACTTAGTTGAAAGGTAATATGGATTTTAAGTGAAATATACTCCAGGTCACTGGAGATACAGATGAGAATCAGGGCACAGATTGTCTGGGATTTGTTGGTTGCTGATTCTGGCTCTATTCTCTAATAGTGGAGAGCACATTGGTGGATGGCAGCTCTGTAAGCAGAGATGTCAAGGAAGAGCCTCAGCAAATGTCCAGACCTTGGAGATTGTGCAGAGACCAGTTAAATGTGCCATGATTATACTGTAATAGAACTGTAAGTAATGATAGGCATACACCCAGGTTTTTCATTCACTCCTTCTTTCATTCATTTATTCATTTATTAACATTCATTGCCTCTTTGTCAAACTGTTTAATGCGAAGTAACTACTTAGTAATAAACGAATGAAATCCATAGCACCATCAAATCCCACAGAAGAGCCTCCATATCTTAAAGACTATTATCACCTTTGATGTGAGCATTGCATGAAGGTTTATCTGACATCACTGGGGCTGGCCCATAGGGCCTTGGCTGTGAGATTTCAGGCTGTAGCTTTGGAGTAATCTGATATGCTTTGGGGGAGCTCCTCTTTTCTTCACCATTTCATTGGATGTTTGTTTTTACTGAAAGTATTTTGACTCTGTTCCACGTTCTGTATTCAAGACCAATTTGGGAGTGTGAGGGTGGACTGCCCTCAAGATCCTCACCTTGACATCACATGTTCCACAACTGTCCTTTATTCATTTTAGTTGGAGCAGCTTTATAGTGGGGTCATACTTTGTTTTTTAACAATATGAATTGGAGGCTGTAATTAGTATAAAATTACCAACTAAACACTGCTGGCTTGCTTACTTCTTTAAAACAAAACACCTAATTGTTAAGTGCCTACACCACACTGACTGAGGCAAAGAGCATCTTGGACCCCTTCCCACCTCTCTGCACTAGCCCCCCATCCTTTCTCCACAATCTCCATGGCAACCTCTAAAACAAGCTGTTACAATCCTGACATGGCACCAGGCTGACACCTTGGGCTGGGATTTAATTTTGAGTTATGACCACGTTAGGAAAACATATGATGTGGCCGTTTGCTTACACAGAGGTGGGGGGAATCATAAAACCCTCTTTTTTTATGAGCTGTCGCTTGATTCGTTCCTGGAGCCCCAAGTAGCAAGCTTCTAAATCAATGCATGCAGCTGTTTTGGCTTCTTGGAGCCCAGCAGGTGTATTGGTCTGCTCAGCTGCCATCTCCCTGCACTCACATAACAAATAATAACATCTCCCTCACCCCAGCCATCCATCAGAGTTACTGCTGGTCCCTGAGAGGCTTCCTTCCCTCTTCCCTATAAGTCTTTATCCTCCTTTTTTTCTTGTCTTTTCTTTTTTCTTTTCTCTTTCTTTTTTTTTTTTTTTTCTCCATTCCTTAGCAGTAGATGTACCCCATCCATGGATTTTTTTGGTTGCACTTTCTGGATGCCTTTAGTTGAGTAACCTTTGGTTCTTTTGGCAAAAGGAAATAGGAAGAAGGAGGAGAAAACCCACCACAGAGTTTATTAGTGTTAAAAAAATAAAACAATAGAAGTATTGTGATTGGTGAAATCAATTAGTCTTCCTAAGCAGTAAAGGCCCACATCTGTTGTGACTTAAGTTAATGTAAGGGAAAGGGCTGCAGAGGCCCAGAGACCTTGCATTCTCATTTCAACAAGTGACAAAGAAGGCATAAAAGGCTAATAATATACTACTGCAGGGCTTGCCTAGGAGGCAAAATCTTTGCTGGCCCATGACAACCAAATAAATGTTCCTTCCTAAGACTAACCATCAACTCCAGGGAACTGAAAGTCTGAGTGCCAACTCGAGACTATTCCAAAGGGTTAGAAAGACCATTTCCCAGGGAAATGCAGAGATAAGAGCTAGAATTCCTGAGATTTGATGGTAGGGCAGGTGAAGACAGATTTGACAAGTTGTAGACTCTCCAATCAAAGTGGGTCAATTGAAAGAGGGCTGTGGCTATGCCAGGCACGGTGATTATTGCATAGTAGAGGCTTCTGGGTGATTCAAACATATGACTAAGACCTTAATCTTTTAGTACGGTCGATAGATTTGGCAAGTAAAAAAAAAAATTGCATAGTACGTGTCCTCTACAATATTTGTACATACTTATACTCAAAATATGTTGTATATGTAAAATTCAGATATTACTGGGCGTGCTGTACTTGATCTACCTTCCAGGAACCGTCATTTTAAAAATTTGATGCCCTCCTGATATTTTCTACGTTGTGCTGTGGTTGAAACCAGAACCACCATAATGAAAGTGTGGCTACCTCTTTGGCACAGGTGCTGCTCGTGACAGCCCTCATATTACTCAGCACTCTCTTAATAAGAATTCCTGGGATAAGTGCCTTTGAAAATTTATTTTCAGAAATGAGGACCATTTTTATCTAATGAGGTAGAAAATATTCCTTCATCATTAATGTCTTTTTTCTTGATTTCCAAGAATCTTGGAACTTAAATTTCTACTCTGTTCCAGACATCCTTTTGGCACAAGTCCATTTTTCACACAGTGTATTCTGCAGAACACCATGTAAAAGGCATGTAGTGATATTCACTTTTGGAAGTTTATAGTACTTTTTAGCAAATTAAAGGATCTGGAGAATTTCACAATTAAAAAAATATATCTTTTCAACTTTTCTCCACCTAGAGTTGCCTTAATTTGTTTGATTATAAAAAACTCTTTTAAGAAATACCCATTTACACCCAGCAGAAATAATTGACTGAGTAACTTAGGTTGACAGATGCTGGCTTACGGTTTTGACATGATTATTTTCCCCTCAGTCTACATGATTTTCACCTTGTATTTAAATTTCACTCTCTTTTTGTTACATATACTGTATTTCATTGCAAGCCTACTCATGCCTTTTTTTTGAAAGTATGCAACAAATAAGTTGTAAAAAAAAAAAAAAAAGTAAGTAAATAAATGTCCTGAGATGGTGACATGTATCACACATATAGTCCAGCAAAAATTTATGAAGGCCCTGTGTCTCAGAGCACTCAGAGAAGCACAGTCAGTTTCCTTCTTCCCTCCCCACAAAGCTATCCATGTATGTAAGGATGCCACTTCCACAAAACAACCCGTTCCCTCTGTCTACCATTGCCTCCTGCCCTCATCATAACCCTTCACCTGGCTGGGGAGCTTATAGGTTGCAACTAGTCTCTCCCAGGTGTCAACTTCCACCCTAGAGATGGCTGAGTTAGCAGGAACCCAAGGCTTGGGAGTACATTGCATATGTGGTGCTTAGGGACCCTTCAGGAATAAAGGGAGTGGGGACTGTGTGAGTTATTATTCTAACAGCCTCAATTATTAACTTAGCCCTTAGGTGAGACCCCTTGGTACCTAGCGATCATTCCTGCACAACATAAATCTATTTGTCATAGAGAAATCTCATTCCAAGGGGGAAAGACTCTTATTTATTCCAAGGCTGATGGCAGGTACCAGAAACCTAGAATGACAGGATAGTCCATGGGTATTTTTAATTTTATTATTTTCTTAAACCAGTTTCCAACAGCTGGTCGCCAGTTGCCCCCTGACGTGGACACATAAAAGCAAAGCCTCTAGCATTGTGCCAGCCAGGATCAGGGAAGAAACACAGTCCTTATAAATCAAGGCTGCACTGTTCTACAGCTTTAACTCAATTAAGTGCATGTGTACAGGATAAAGGGGGCAAGCTGTGACTGGGAGGAAGAGAACATGCTCCTCCCCCATTGCTATAAGCCAGGACCAGTCTCCAGAAAGCTGTTGTCATCCTCTCATTCCCCCTGCACTGGTCAAATGGTTCCATTAAACCATACACTCCTGTGGCCAAAGCCATTTTGAGTCTTGTCCTTGCTCTTTTTAAAGTCTTAGTTGTTTAAGTTTGGAGTAGAGCGAACTCTTAAGGGAGCAGAGCAGAGGGGAACAGCCCTGTAATGCTGAATCACTAGAGACAGGCAGTTTGGGGGCTGAGGTTCTAGGAAAGAGAGGAAAAGGGAGGCATTTTCTAAGGAGAGGGAAACCAGAAATAAAAGAGGAAAAGTGGAAGAAAAAATGAAAAAGATGCAAGCACAACCTCCTCCCCAAGGGGCTGAACTTCATTCATGGCAGAGGAATAACTTTCCAGGGACCTACTCAGGTAACATTTCACAGGACATCATAAGCTAAGTACTAAATCTTAAGGTGAGCTCAGAGAGTTCAAGAGGCCAACACAAATGCTAAGGTACATAGGAGGTTTCAGAAATGAAATTCCAAACAGATTTTTAATAAAGGTGACTGCTATAGTTAGAGAAGAGTGGATACTACTGGTTATCCATCCACATTCCTGAAAGAAAATGACCAGAAACATGTTGGCAGAGTACTATTCACTGGCAAAGCATTCAGAATTCTTCAGCATAAACATCCACTCTCCTATGCAAACCCCTGGTCAGGAGCATGTCACCTGGATGCTAAAAGGCCCTAAGTGCTAGTGTAGGGGAGGAAATAGTAATGAGGGCAGCTCAGTCTGTAATTTAGTCATTCATTTATGAGCTAAGGGTCAATTCTATGTTGGATGTTGTGTCAGGTGGCTGCCTGGGTAGAGAGGGAATCGCAGGCCAAGCATTCCTGCCGCCTGCGGACCTTGTTCTCATCCAGACACACAAAGAGCAGAGGAAGAGATCAGAACGGTGCCTCAAAGAGGCCAGGAAACACAGACCATCAGGCTCCAACTGGAAATGAGGACTCATGTAATTAATATTAGTCCACTTATGTTTTTAGTGCTCTGGTACTGTCATATTCCTCTGGGATATTCAAGGTGAACTTTGTTATTCCAGCTGAGAAAACCGAAGCTCTGAAGAGTTAAAGGATTAGCCCAAGGCTACCAAATCTCTCAATGACAGAACACAGCCTGACTTTGCCACTGGACACCACCTTCACGAAGGGCCTTTACTTCAATCAGGGATCTCTTATAGCTCCCTCCATATCTTCCCTGCCTTTGTTTCTACCACTATTTCCTCTCTTTACCATGAGCAAAGGAAACGCAGCAGCTAAAGGAATCAGGCATTTGTGCAAATACAAAACTAACATAGCCCTCCCAAGGTAAACCCCCAGACCCAACAGCTTTTTGTGACTTGTGGATGATCTTTAATTTTAAAACAAAGGGAAAAAGTAAAACCTATCATGTATATAATCCTTACTCCCCTGTGCCTAACCAAGTTTAGATACTCTGGGTTATCATTTTAACCTCTAACTTATGTAAAAAAACCATTGATTCTCATGGCCAAATCTCAATTTATCATATACACGTACAGCTGGAAAAAGTTGAACAATGATTAAATCATAAAATCTGCCTACTCCACACCTACCTTAATGTAGCCTATTATGTGGAGAAAAGCACATATTAAAGTTAATGGGTCTCATTCTAATTTTATGACCAGAATGATCCTTTATGCTACCTTGCTACAGATTGTCCTTAGTCTCATCAGCTTTACTCTTTACAGGAGTTATTGATAACATTTTACTCTCTCCTCCAAAGTTCTATTAATCCTTCCTTTATGAACTTTCAGTTGATGACTCCTTACTTGACTAAGAAAAGAGAAGCAATCAAAAAGATCTTCTAAGAGAAAAAGAATATAGAGTTAACAAGGTAATAGAGAAGAGAAACAAAAAACTGTAAAAGTACTTAGCCAAAAACAGTAATTATATTAAATATAAACAGATAAAATGTTCCAATTAAAAAAGAAAGATGGCAAGACTAAAAGAAATTAAACTACATGTAGCCTTTTAAGACATACATTTTAAATACAAAGATGAATGAAAGTTGAAAGCAAAAAGATGTTCTTTTTGAACACCAATTAAAAAAACCTAGTATAGATTGGATGGGGCCTGTGGCTCAAGGAGTAGGGCACCAGCCCCATATACCGGAGCCAAAATTCAAACCCAGCCCAGCCAAAAACTAGAAAAACAAACAAACAAACAAAAAAAAAAAAAAAACCCCTAGTATAGATTTACCAATATAAGACAAAGTAAACCTTAAGAAAAGAAACATTACTAAAGGTAGATATGCCATAACAATGAAAGGTCAATCTTAAGAATATAAAGTATTTCTTATTTGTGTGGTTCTAATATCCTCTCAAAATTTTCAAAGCAAATATTGCCAAAATGAAGAATAAATATAAGTCACTTTACAATGAAAGAGATTTTAACATATCTTTCTCAGGCAGTTAAGATAAACTATCTAAAAAAGTAAAAGTACATAGAAGATCCTAATGATAATAATACAATTAAGAAAATGACCAAGGCCTAAACAAGTTTTAGCAAATATCAAAGTGAAATCATTTTAAGTCTATGTAGCAAACACGTTAGAAATTGTAGCAAAAATACAACTAGTAAATTGCCATGCTTAAAAATTAAGAAATTAAACTTTAGGACAATAATAGGACTATAAAAAAATTACAATAAAAGTTTAAGAATTATTTTAACTGAATGCTTTTACCATTTAGAAAATCTTCTCACAGCTGGGCACCCATAGCTCAGTGGTTAGGGTATAGGCCCACATCCATCAGGGCTGGTGGGTTTGAACCTGGGCTTGGCCTGCAGAAAAAAGAAAAGAAAAGAAAAGAAAATCTTCCTGGATGCAGCCAAAGCTGTGCGCAGAATGAAATTTACCTTAAAGAACAAGGTGACAAACCATTTTCCTTAGCATCTATTTAAAAACTTAGAAGAAAACAGAAAATTAAATCCAAAAAAAGCAGGAGATAATAAAGATAAAAAATTAATAAAACATAAATATATAATGAAGATCAATTAAAGAATTAAATTAAATATGTAATAAGGAGGATCAAAAAATTAATATAATATAAATATATAATTAGGAGGATCAATTCTACCAAATATTTTTTGAAAGGACTAGTAAAACTTGTGGGGAAAAAAAATACTGATAAAATTGAATTAAAACTTTCCCCCAAACTGGTTAGGAAAAAAGATCGAAAGCAAAGACTACCAACAGCATGAATAAATCTAATAGACATAAAAAAAAATGAAACAATATTATGAACAACTCTGTGGCAATAAATTTGAAAATGTAGATGCAATAGACATTTCTATAGGGACAAACTTATTAAAGTAAACACAAATCTGAGAAGCCTTGTGTGTATTAAAGTAATTGAATTCATAATTTAACACCTAGTCCCAAAGAAAACTCCAGCCCAATTAGCTTCAGCAAAAGAATTTTATTGAACAGTTAAGTGAAATATAACACCTGTTTTATATAAGGCTCTTCAGAAAATAGAAAAATAAGAAACAATTACCAAGTAGCATTGTGAAGCCAGAATAATTTGAAAACAAAACCCGGCATGGACATAAGATGTTAAAATTATAGGCTAATCTCACTCATAAATGTAAATACAAAAATATTGAACAAAATTTCATAATTTCAACCCAATTATATGCTATACAGAATAATATATTTTCAACAACCTGGATTTATTCTAAGAATAAAAAATTACTTTAAAGTAATCAATATAACTCATAATATTAATAAAATAAAAGTGAAAAACTGTGATGATCATAATAGTTGTAAAAGAAAATGTGGAAAAATTTAGCATCCAATCATGACAGAAAAATCAGCTAGGAAAAGAAGGGAACTTCTTTGATAACGTATATCAATAGTCACAGAAAACATGATTTTTCATGGCAAAGTGTTAAAAGACTTTCTTCTGAGAACAAAGATGGGAGATGGATGTCCACTTATATTATTCGTATTCTAATGTCCTAGCCAGTGTTATATTGCAAGAAAAAAAATATAGGGAAGATTACTCTCTTGTGGAGCAAGAAGTTCTGAAAATTCTGCCTCAACTAAACAATGTAACTTCAGATAGAATAGTCAGAAATATTCATTAGATGCTCTTGAAATTGGTCAAAGGCAATCGATAAACTGAGAAATATTTATTCACAAAAAATTGCTGAACATTGAGTAAAAACAACGGGAGTATGTGCCTTACTTACTTGGAGCATCTTTCATCCCTTTTCTAGTTTGCTTGAGGATATAGCTCACTGGATCAGGGCTGGCCATAAAACCAGCAGGTTTTCTGTTAGAGGCAGTGACATTCCTTAGAGGTATTCTCAGTAGGAAATGAACAAAAACTGTCTATAACCCTGGTAGCCTTAGGCCATACACTCAACCCTTTGGGGATGAGAAGCCAGAGAACTCACCTGAAACATAATGGGAAGATTCTTGACATGAAAGAATAATAGAAGGTCTTGACAGACTTTGCATTTTCATCATGGCTGCTTGTAGATTGTGTACACATACTGGGGAGACCTGAAAGTTACTGGGGGGAAAAAAAACACCCGCAGCAGACTTGAAAACTGCCTAAACTTTGTCCTGTCTAACCTACACTCATATCCCTTGACCTGGAACAGAAGCCTTATTGTCTAGAGATGTTTGAGCGCAATCTCTTGTCAATTATTGGCTGTTAATTAAGTTCTTTAGAAATATGATTGATCCTCAGGCTAAAATTTTAAAATAAGAATAACAAAAATTAATATATCAGAAACACTAGCAACCATACATTGTGTGACACCACATTCCACAGATCAGGCAAATTACAAGAAAACAGAACCATCCCCGCAGGGAAAAAAAATTCCAATTTGAGGAAAAATCAGAATTCAGAGTTGCTAAATGTTTAGTTATGAGAAATTATGAGACATGCAGAGAACTAGGAAAATGTGATCCATACATTGAAGTACTCACCTGCCTCTCAATATATGCAGATGTTGGCTTAGGAGACAAAAAATTTAAAAGCAGTTATAAATACGTTCAGATAATAATTAAAGGAAATGTGTAAAGAATTAAAGGAAAATATGTGCTCGGTGCCATAGCTCAGTGTTTAGGGCACTGGCCACGTACACCAAGGCTGGCAGGTTTGAACCTGTCCTGGGCCTGCTAAAAAACAACTGCAACAAAGAAACAGGTGGGCATTGTGATGGGTGCCTATAGTCCCAGCTACTTGGGAAGCTGAGGCAAGAGAATAGCTTAAGATGAAGAGTTTGAGGGTATTGTGAGCTGTGATACCACGGCACTCTACCAAGGGTGAGATAATGAGACTCTGTCTCAAAAAAAAAAAAAAAAAAAAAGAAAAGAAAGGAAAATATGATGACAATGACTGAAAAAAAGGGGGACATCAGTAAAGAATTGAAAACCATCCAATAAGAAGCAAAAATAAATCTATAGCTAAAAAGGACTACATCAAAATAACAAACTCACCACACAGGCTCAACATTAGATTTGAGATAGCAAAGAATAAGTGAACTTAAAGGTAAATAAATAGAAATAATCCAGGTGAAAAAATATATATTTGCTATCTTATTCTCTCACTTTCCTTAAAAGGAAAAATCGTATAAAATCTTAATTAAAACACTATATTATTTGGTTTAAAACACATATAGATGTAACATACATGTCAAAAATAGCCAAGAGAGGATAAATGTAGGCACTGTAACTAAATTATTTTTTAATATGAAACTGAATGTGATCAGTTAAGTACACATCTTTAGGGAATAACTCAAAAAATATAATTAGAAATTCAACAGAGGAAATGAAGAGACCAAAAAGTCATAAGACATAGAAAAACAAAAAATGGTAGATATAAGAGTCTATACCTATACCTATTTAATATAATTATTGAAATGTTTGAGCATGATCAGTTTAAAGGATTAATTTTTGTTATTCTTATTTTTAAATTTTGGTCTGGAGATCAATCATGTCTCTAAAGAGCTTAATTACCAGTCAATAATTGATAAGAGATTATGCTCAAACATTTCAATAATTATATTAAATAGGTATAGACTCCTTCAATCAAGTTAAACTGAATTCAAAAAACAAATATTTAACTATGTATTGTTTACTAAAGACATAAGATTGAAGATATGACTAGCTTGAAAATAAAAACATGAATATGTGTGTAATAATCATGAAAGAGCTGAAGAGAGCTGGCTGTTCTAATGCCAGAGAAAATAGACATAAAGACAAAAATATTTCTAAAGTTAGAGAGGACATTTCATAATGATACAAGGATCAATTAACTAAAAAATATAACATCTATAAGTGTGTAAGTAAAAACAGAGACCTAAAGTACACAAAGGGAAAAATTGACAGAATTGTAAGAAGATACAGACAACTTAACAGTTAAAATTGGAGCTCTCAGTGTCTGATTCTCTATACTCGACAGAACAACTAGAATTAAAATTACCAAAGCTATAGAAGACTTATGTAATACAGTAACAAATGTGATCTCACTGACATTTACAGAACATACCACCCAACTTTAGCAGAATTCACATTCTTTTCAAGAATACATAAAATACTCTCCAGAATAAACCATATGCTAAGACATAAAATTAGTCTCAAGAAATGTAAAATGATTGAAATAATTTCAGATGTGTCTGTTAACTACAATGGAATGATTTTAAAACCAATAATGTAAGCTCTAGATATTTGGAAATTAAACAACACATTTCTAAATAGCCCAAGGGTCAAAGAAAAAATCACCAGAAAAAATAAAAAATATTTAGCATTAAATAAACACAAAATAACAATATATCAAAATGTATGGGACACAGTTCAAGCAGTACTTAGAGGAAAACTTTCAACACTAAACATAATATTAAAAAGAGAAAAGTTCTGAAATCAATGTGTTTACCTTTAGAAATATTAAAAATAAAAACAAATTAAATCTAAAGGAAGCAGAAAGAAGGAAATTTAATAAAAATCAGTGTGGAAACTAATGAAATAAAAAGGTAAAAACAATAGAAAAATAAATAAACCAAAAACTGTACCTAGAAAAGGGTAAAAAACTTGATAAACCTTTAGCTAGACTGAGCAAGAAAAATACCAAATTCAGCAATGGAAAGGATATCACTACCACACCTACAAAATTTAAAATATTATAAGGGAATATGAAAAATGTGCCAACAAATTAGACAATTTAGATGAAATGGACAATTTGAAGAAATACACAAATTACAAAAGTGGCCTGTAGAAGCAATAGAAAATCTGAAAGAAAATGAATTAGTAATTTAAAATCTTGCCAAAATCTCAAATCTAGATTTAGATAACTTCACTGGTGAAGCATTTCAAATAGTTAAGGAAAAAAATGTCAATCCTGTCCAAACTTTTTCAGACAAGAAAGGGACAGGAAACATATCCAAACCCATTCTCCGAACCTAGTATTACTCCAGCCAAATATATCACAAATTTACAAAATGCACAAACTAAAATTCCTCATGAACATAGATGCAGACATTCTTTATAAAATATTAAACTAGATAAAACAACATATGAAAAGAATTATACAATATGATCAAGTGGAATTTATCCCAGGAATGCATGATTGGTGTATACTTTAAAGTCAATGGATATAATTCACACTATAGATAGACTAAAAGGCAAAGGGAACATGGGAACTCCATTGTGTGATAGGAAAATTCTAAGTCTTCATAGCAGCAGTTTTTATATGACTATATACCTCATCAAAATTCACAGATCTGTAAAATGAAAGTGATAGACTTTATTGTATGCTAACTGTACTTAAATTTGGCTTTAAAAGTAATCAGGATTTCTTTTAGTTCCTAGGCATGATGATTGGGTTTTCACAGAAATGTGTGAGATGTGCCACCCTTAAATGTCATTATAATCCAGATGTGGGGGGAAAACTGTACTTGGGAGTGGGGTGGGATTTTAGCACCCGCCGCCCTCTTTGCTATCCCTGAAGCATACCAAGCATGCTCCTACCTTGCCATCTTTAACCTTTCTGCACACTCTGTTTGAAGTTCTAGTTCTCTAAAGATGCCCATGGTTTGTTTCCTCCCTCCCTTCAGGTCTCTGTTCACATAACACACCTATCTAACTTTTGCACAAAACTTTCGCAGTATCATTCATCTTCTTTCCCTGGTCAACCTTTACTCTATTAACTAAGAATTTTGCCCACAATTCCTTTACCTCCCAATCAGAAATTCATCCATTAAGATTAATTTACCATCTTCTGTCGGGTCTCATCACAAGAGTAGTGTCGGCTGAGCCTGTGGAAACTGGTGGTGATCCACTGAAGAAATCAAAGTTAGGAGTGATGGTAAAGAAAGACAAGAGACATAGAGTCAAATTAAAAGTGGGAGCTCAGGGGTCCATTGCCTGTCAGTGAGATTCTGGCAATGGCCCAGAGTGTTTGCTCCACCCTAATCTTATTGAAGTCTATTTGCTCAGAGGGTAAGATGAGGGAGGGAACAAAGATGTCAGCAGTTTCCTATGGTTATTATTAACCTTAAAGGTAGCCTTTAATAATCTGAAATCTGAGCCTTGTATTGAGAGAACCTCCTGCTTGAGGTTACACACACAGATTTCTAAGGAGGTGTTAAACTCTGCCAGTTCTCTGTGGAGTAAAACACCACCAGCATTAATTTCCTCTGAGGGATGGTTGGGAGGGAGGCATTTTCCTCCCATCACCACCACAGAGGACTTTCCTCTGTGATAAGGGATATAAGCTCTTCTGCCCATATCTCAGAGCTCAAGCTACTCCCTTGGTCTCTGCCCCAAGCAAATGCAAATCTCCACAATGGGTATCTGCTTTGCCTGTTTAATGGGCAGGAAAGTCCCTAGAAGATGTATCTTTTCTTAGGACTTGTCATAGCCTCTTCTATGACCATTATTTTCCTCAGAGTGCTCACTGACCCAGCAGGATGTTTGTAAGCTGTGTGCCCAACAGGCTAGAATTTCAGAAGAGGCAAGAAGCTTGCTAGTCATGGCCAGCTTAAATGTAAACTAGCTGACTTTTCTTTGTTCTGACTCACTCAGCTTACTTTTTAGTTTTCCTCTTTTTCTGGGTGTGTTTTCCTTTGCCAAGAATGGGCTCTTTGGTCCCCATTCTCCCAGCAATCTTCTTAATAAAACCAATGAGAAGAGGTAAATTTTTGCTGTTAAATGTTCTAGTCTAAAGGCAGTAGCTTATAGAGCATCAATACATAACTGCCTGGTTCCACCTAATTCCTGGGCATCCACCAATTTAGCACCTCTTCCCACAGGCAATGTGCTGAGCTGAAAGCTTTCTGAGAAAAGTAAGATATTAATTATGTCTTCTAAGGTTTTTAATCTAGTTTGGAGTTTGAGGAGATAAGATTTTTGCACATATTAAGAGAAATAATAGTACCCCACAGAAAATGGTGTGGCAACAAAGTATTAAAGATAATTAGGAATTAGGAATACAAGAAGAAAAAAATTACTGGATGTGTAAGATAACCCTTCTAGGAGGAAATGGGTTTTGGATGGAGAATATAGATATGAGGGAGGAAACTGGGAGCAGTCATGATCAAGTGGCAAACATGGAATGTCAAGGTGTTTGGGAGTTAAGCAGCTGAATGATAGATTTATGTATGACCATAAGGGGAAATGAGCCCACAATGTCAAGTTGAGGCTCTGAGAAGGCAAAGGTTTCCTGTCCTTCAAGTAGGCAGGACTGAGGATACAGGGCTGACCCTGTGTCAGTCTGTTTGTGACTGTGTGTTCAATTGTCTGTGTGGACACTTAATGAAACATGATATAAAATATCTTCTTCCACTTTTCTTTTTTTTTTTTTTGAGACAAGGTCTCAAGCTGTTGCCCTGGGTAGAGTGTCATGGCATCATAGTTCACAGCAATCTCCAACTCAGGATTAAGTGATCCTCTTGACTCAGTTTTTCCTATTTTTAGTAGGTGTCACTTTTCCTCAGGGTGGTCTCGAGCTCATGAGCTCAAGGAATTGACCTGCTTTGGCCTCCCAGAGTGCTCAGCTTATAGGTGTGAGTCACCTTGCCTGGCCTCACTTTTCCTTTTCTTAAAAAACAAAAGAGTGGTGTGGGCTTTAGTTGTATACTCCTGAAAATTTTAGTCAGCCCATTTGTTTTATTTTAGGTTTTCCATTATTTAATAAATGAGCATTCATTTACACTTTTAACATATTTACATAGCTGCTATGGCATTTCTTTGGAACTCTTACACTATATAATAAGGCACTCCTACTAAAGAGATTTTGTTTGCTCTTTATTTTGGAATAAGAACTAGAGTTCATGTATTTGTTTATTTTTCAGATATGTGTATATGTATCGATATTTTTTAAATTCCTAATGTTTTCTTAATGAGTTGGAGACATTCATGAGAGTAAAAACAACAAAATCTAGCTATACAAATTCTGTCTTATGGGGCCCTTTCCATCCAGAGGGAAGGTAAAAAATAAATACAAAAACAAGAATTTGCTTTATTCTATGGCTTGTGAGTTAGGAAATTATGGCTTTGTTGACATAGGAAACCCCTAACCAGGGTCTCCCTGAGGGAAATACCTTATTGCCTCCTGGGGTCTGACTTCCTGCAGCCGCCAAGCTGCTAACACAGGTACTGCTGTTCCTATCTGTTGGCCCACATGATGCAGGTGTTAGGGGATAGGAGTATGGTAAGAGGTAGTTGGAAGGTGATCAGAAGTGGAGGGTGGACTCTGCATTCTTCTCTAAGTGTTAATATGGCAGAGTACTCTGGAAAATCTTTTACATACTTCTGGTTAAGAAACTCTTGTCAAAGAGGTGGAAGCTGTGGCCCCCAGACTGCCCCCTTCTCTAAAACAAGTAGAATTGAAAGGCTGTCCCAGCAACCACATGAGAGCAAAGACATGTAGCCACAGACACAGAAGGAATCAGTTCCCAGGTGGTCTCAAGTTGTTACTATCATTTGAACTAAGTTATATTATCCAAGGCAGAGAAAACCAACTTTCTTCCTCTCCTTCCTTTTCCCCTCTAGATAGATAGATAGATGATAGATAGATGATTGATCAATAGATAGATGATCAATAGATAATAGATAGATCTATAGCTATAGATATATAGATTATATGGAGATACAGGGTAGACAAAGTTCATGTGCAATTTAAAATAGAGATCTACACCCATGCGTATAAATACATACAGATACAACATTATATACTATACAAATATGATAGTCATTTTTATACCAGTAACTCACCTAATGGAAAATAAACTTGGCTGTGAGTTTTTTGTTTTGTTTTTTTTCCTTTGTGTTATCTTAGAAAATGGGGAGGAGATGGGAGAATTGGGTGGGAAGAAATAATATACAAGACCCAGGAGTCTGTCTGGCGTGAACTTCCAATGGCAGGAAGGAAAAAGAAAACTAAAATGTAGGCATTTGGATTTGGAGAGAAAAATGCTGGGATTGTGGAAGAAATACTGCTTTTCTGGCCTATATTCTATCACACACAAACAAAAGAAAACAAAAACAAAATCCAAAGTGCTTTGAGAGTGGGAGACCATGGATCCTGGCGTGAGGCCTGACACCTGGCAGTCCCTTACCAAGTACTAATCTTGCTTTCTCCCTCTCTTGCACATTATTATGCACACGTCTTCCTCCAGAAATAAGTGTGTATAATGCACAAAATCCATACTTACACAATTGATGTATCAGAGGCTTATTCTATGTATTTGATTATAAAAGTATTTTTGTATTCGTTAGCAGTTTGGACTATCACTCAACTTACAAAGATCTGATCTGCACATGTTTCAGGGACACACAAGTTACATAAAGTGAGGCAGAAGTGAAGAAATGTTTTCCAAATGTGAGTAAATCTAATTTTATTCAGTTGAATCAGATATTAAATTTCCTTGGAGAATAGGTTATTTGAAAAGGCCCAAGGTAAATTCTTTTGGTAAAGCATAAACTCTTTCTGAAGAGTAAAAAATTGGTGAGAAAGTTGATGACAACTTCCTCTAACTAAAAAAGAAGAGCTTGCTAGGGTTCCCAGAAGTGGAGTCTAGGCAAAGTTCAGAGAGCTTGGGGAGGGCAAAAGAAAGAATGGGTTATGAGAGGGAGTTGGCAGATCATCAAGAAAAGCTGTATGGATTTCTAATCTCAGCTGGGAGATGAATGCATGGCTTCCAGACACAAAGTCACTCGTGTGTGCATTTTTTATTTTTTGGATTTTAACATTGAATTTTCCTTATGCATGTACTAGCTGCAATTTAGAAATTGCTAAATTTGAATCTAACATTTCAGGCAGGGTGCAATGGCTCCTGACCATAATCCTAGCACTCTGGGAGACAGAGGAGGGAGGATTGCGTTACCTCAGGAGTTCAAGAACAGCTTGTGAAAGAATGAGACCATCTCTACTAAAAATGGAAAAATTATTATTATTTATTTTAGAGACAGGGTCTCACCATGTTACCCAGGCTGGAGAGCATTGGCTATTCACAGGCACGATCCCACTACTGATCAGCAAGGGATTTTTGACCTGCTCCATTTCTGACCAGGGCCAGTTTACCTTAGGCAATCTGGTGGCCCCCCCTCTCCCCCAGCCGCTGCGTCCTGAGAGGTCACCATACTGATGCCCAACTCAGTGCGGACACCGGATGGGCACAGCGCACTACACCCCAGAACTCCTGGACTCAAGTGATCCTCACGTCTCAGCCTCCCTAGTAGCTGGGACTACAGGCACGCACCACCACTTAAAAAAAAAAGTATTAAAAAAAAATAGAAAAATTAGCCAGGCATCATTGCAGCTGCCTGCAGTCCCCCGCTATTGGGGAGGCTGGGGCAGGAGGACCACTTGAACTCAGGAGTTTGAGGTTTCTGTGAGCTATGATGATGCCACAGCACTCTACCCAGGGTGACAGAGACTCTGTCTCAAAAAAAAAAAAAAAGAAAGAGGGAGAGAGAGAGAGAGAGAGAGAGAGAGAGAGAGAGAAATATAACATTACATGTGATGGCAGCATAGATGAAAGCCTGGGGGGCGGGGGGAGGGGAGATGAAGGTGCTCATCTGACGAAAGAAAGGCAGACAGACTCCTGGGAGACACCGATAGCGAAGGAAACGGAAAAGCAGACTGAAAGGAGGAAGAAAACTGGGAGAACGTGGCGTGAGGGGAAGCCAGGGCAAAGAGACTTTCGAGAAGTAGGAGCCATCAATGCGGCTAATCGTGGCGCACGAGTCCAGAGACTGAGAGGCAACGTTTACACTTGGCAGTGACCAGCTCGTCATGGACCTTGCCGACTAGTTTGAACGTGGCGGGAAAATGACCTGTGCCTCTCCACAGTTTCCATGTCCTTAACACTTGGGCATTCCTAAACCTAGTCAAATTATGTGTATGCATTGGTGGTTTGTTTATTTGGTAGTCATCTATGTAAAAAGCATTTCTTGAACAAAATTGCTATTTTGGTGCTCAGGGAAATAACCCGGGTAAGACGTGTATGTAAAAAAACCGCTAGAAAAAATGAAATAAGTAACAAGTAGCTTCACATGTGATGAATTTAAATACAAATTGTAAGACAGATAGAAGAAAATTCTTAGAAGAATGTAAATAAAAGAAAATTAGATCCAATACGAGGTGCGGGGGTTGATTTCAGAGGTTTCAAGTGAAGAAGTGTGTCAAGGTGCCTCTGGATTTCTTTTCTTGTGTTTACTAGTCTCATATCCATGTGTATCCTATTGCTCTAACCTTTAAATGTGTAAAGCTTGTTTTTGAAACCATTTTCCAAGCCTTTCAATTCATTAATTCTAACACATGGCCTACGATAAATGCAAAAATGAATATATACATGTTTTTCAAATGAATGTGAGGGGTGCGGACGTAGAGTTAGGTCCTTCTTCCTGTGGTGGCAAATGTCGTGTACTGTGTTTGTGGTCAGAATACAGGATGCTCTGATGGACTGGCAGCAAGAGTTTGCCCCTGGCCTTTCAGACATGCTGGGAGAATTTCCAGACAGCACCTCCAAGAATGGACATATCCTGTTTCAGCCTGCAAAGGTATCACCATTAGTACAAACAGAGCTGACAAACAAAACTGCCCGATGTGGCTTGGGAAGTCAGGAAGAGCTGATTAACTCTTATTTCCTGATATATAAATCATCAATTTCCAGCTCTTTTGTGTGCTTTCCATAAAATATCAGCTGTGGGCCTTTGTTATAAAACAGCATCTCAATTTTTACAGTGACCTTGTAAATAATAATTAATATGGCATAATAAAAAAATACCCTGTTATAAACCATGCAAAATCAGGTCACATATTTAACTGCTTCGATAGTTAAGGAACATACTACACACATCTGAGGGCCTGTATGTCCTAATAAGCACTTCACTAAGCCTTCACATTTCAGAATACTTGTTTGTGTTAGTTTGCTAGTAGTTATTAAGCATTCATAGAATTATATTCCTTCTGAATGGTTTCTCCTTAAGGACTAATAATAATAATTCTAATAAACATAAAAAGGGATTGTATATGCAGAACACTTTCAACTTATAAAATACTTTCACTGTTATTATACTACATATTATTCTACTCACATAATCACTGAGGTAGGCATTATTTATTACCTCTACTTAAAAGATGATGAGAGTAAGATTCGAAGAGATTTCCCAAGAGCTCTTCTTGGGAAATAAGACTATGTTGCAGAGCAATGATTTTTAGTAATTTCCCATGATATCATTGTTGTTCATGGGGAACACTTTTGTTACTAAAAGTGAAATTCACAGACCAGTTACATTGGCATCTCTCCTAATAGCTTGTTAGAAATGCAAAATCTCAGGCTCTGTTCCATTCTAAATGAATAAGGTTCAGTATTTTTATAAGACTAGCACATGAACTATATATATATTAAAATTTGTATATTATAGATTATTTCATTCAAATATTCACTAGTTATTCAGCACATGGCACATATTTATTAAGCATTTGCTAGGTAATATTAACTGAGTAACTCTTATTTGATAAGTTTGATTGGTAGTGATTGCAAATTTAGCACAGTACTAGAAATCACTAAAACCTTCATGAACAAGTCTATAGAGGTCTACTGAGGTCTACTTGCAGAATGGTTTTTATTGACTTCATAGGTCAGGCTAGTCAAACAACTAGTTGGTTAAAAAATGAATTGTTCTCATTTTCCCAGTGAATTAACACTAACACAATTGGTGAAAAGGTGAAAATGCCATTCTACCATTAGTCCTCTTTAATGATTTATAGGACTACCTTTTCTGCTATACACAAAAGGTCACTGGGCAGAGGACATAGTTTGTACCCTTCAAACAGATTTACCATTGAACAGATGCTCAAAACTGGTATATGTAAGGTGAATTATTGATAAATTACTGAATGAATAATTTTGGAGGTAAAGGGATTTTTCCAGATATTGCTTGCATAATTTTCTCCCATTTTATTATTTTATTAGTTTATTTTCTTGAAATAAATCACCAAACTGATTTCCTCTTTATTTCTGTATCTAGGACACAACTAAAAAGAATGCTGATTGTTGCTGTCACTGATTACTGTTATTGATTATTTAAGCACCAATTCCTTTGGAGAGACTTTAAAAAGGGGAATGAAAGAGGTACTCAATAGACTTTATTAAAAATATGCAAATATCACGAAGGAGACATTAAATTAGAAGTGGAAGTAGATTTAGGAAGCCTAGAAAAAAATATAAATCAGAATTTGAATACTACCTTAAGGGATATACTGACTGAGGTCTTGATCTTATTCTTTATGAATAGCACTGTTTTCCTGGAGCACACTGAATGATTTTCCTTCTCTCTTTCTTCCACTGCTTTTGAAACTGTCTTATTGTCTCTCTACATCAAACTCTTATGCCCATATGCAGCTTTATGACTATATTCTTCTTCTCCTGTGTTAGTTTTTATTACCCAAACATACATTTACTTCTTTTATTTTATCATTAGTTAAAAGCATAGTATACCTTTGTTTCGTTCAAACAGACTACAATTACGTAAGGGCAACAAAAACCAACATTTTAGACAATCTGGTCATTCTGGGGATCTAGAGGCTCATGTGAATTTCCCTATGCCACCAATTGATCCTCAGTCTATCAACAAGATGGTATGAGTCTTGAATCAACTATTCAATGAATGATTTTATTGCAATGTACGGACTTGTCTATACTGTTTCTCTGGAGACTTTTAGTTCAGAATAGGCTGATCTCAGAAAGCTGGCACTCTCAGTCTTAATGAACAATTTAAGTGATCTCTGCATTAAGAAATATATAAAAGCCCATTTCTTCACTCTTCTGAAATTATAAAATAAATGCTGCAAGATTTATTGCTAACAACACATAAGGTTTCTTTCTTTTTTCCTTTTTTTAGGGTTGCTCAACATATATATTTTAACTTTCTTAATCTCACAACTCTTCAAATAGTTTTCTTTTCTCTGCTCCTTTTTGTACAAAACTTCATTTTTACTAAAAAAATTTTTATTTCATTAAAAATGATTACACCTGCGGTGCATCTTACAGGGGTATATGTGAAACTTAATAAATGTGGAATGTAAAAATCTTAGCACAATAACTAAGAAAATGCCAGGAAGTCTAGGTTAACCAGTGTGATGAAAATGTGTCAAACGGTCTATGAAACTTGTGTATGGTGACCCATGATCACACTAATGTACACAGATATGATTTAATACAAAAATAAAAAATAAAAAATAAATTATTTTTTCCTTAATATGGAGGTATTATTTACATCTTACAAAGTTCATTCCCTTTTCATGTAGAGGTTCATGAGTTTTGACCAACAAGCATAGTCCCCATGACAATCAGTATATAGACTAGTTACATTGCCTGCCATCCAAATTTTCTTGTGTCCCAACCCCTGTTCTCATCGCAGAACCAGGTATCCAGGTATTCATCATCTGAGTTCTGTCCCCTATTCTGTCTTTTCCAGAATGTCATGTGAATGGAATCACGTAGCATGCAGCCTTTCCTGTCTGGCTCCTTTCACTTAACATAACACTTTTGACATTCATCTGGGTTTTCCATGTGTATCAGTATCTTATTCATTTTTATTGCTGTGTGTAATACTGTTGTATAGATTTGGGTTATTTGCAGTTTGGGGGAATCTGAATAAAGCCACTCTCAACTTTCAAGAATGGATTATACATGAACATAAATTTTCATCTTTCTTGGGAAAAACTAGAAAATAGGATCAATGAGTGTTCTACAAAAGGGCCAAATATATAAAGTGGCCCCCAAACCCTGCAGGACCCAGCAGGAAAATGAAAAAATCGACAGAGAAATTTGATTTGTTGGTGAAGGGTGGATTATTGAGGACTGAGAGATGGAAGTCTTGGGTGGCTGCAAGATAGGTGGATCTCTGCACTGTAACTCCTCAGATCTCGTGCTTGTATACCACAGGGAAAGGTGTGCTCTACAGAGGCAAGGCCCCCTGCCTGAGCAGGTGAGAATGCTATGTGTGACTTAGACCATACTTGTGCAATAACATCAAGGTGAATTTGCTCTGAAGCAGGATTTATAGTGGGCACCTGTTCTTACACAAAGGATAGTAAATAAAGTAGGGTCAGGATCAACTTTGTCCCGGGAAGGGACTGAGATCAGTGAGAACCCAATATAGCATATGAACATCCAAGATAGAGTCATTTTTGTCTCCACAATGGTTTTATCTTTACCTTTGTAGGAAACCACTGAACTTATTTTCACAGTAAATGCACCATGGATATGAGGTTTTGAGACACAGGAGGAAGGCATGGGACTGGCATTTAGAGGTGGGCTGTTCCTTACTCTCTCTTGGTGCCCCCATTCCTAACTGCATCCTTTCCCTGCTCTGAGTCCTGGGATCATGCTCCTTCCTGACTACATCATCTTTTTAAAATTTCAGATTATAGGGGCACACATGGTCTTGTTACATAATTTGTTTTTTTACATTTCAGGTTAGAGTTATAAGTGTGCCCTTCATGCAGAATGTGTGCATTATACATATTAGGTGGTTATTAACCCAATCCCTCCTCCCTTTCCCCCTTACTTCTTACTGAGTTATACTTTCATATGTGTATGTAAGTGTTGATTGACTAGCTTCAATTTAGTACTGAGTACATGTTATGTTTGTTTTTCTACTCTTACAATACTTCACTTAGAGGAATGGTTTCCAGGTCTAATCCAGCTTGTTACAAAAGATACTAGATTACCATTTTTTTTTTTGTGGCTGAGTAGTATTCCATGGTGTACATGTACCACATTTTATTAATTCATTCATGTATTGATGGGTACTTGGGTGTTCTCCTTTGCAGTTGTGAATTGTGTTGCTATAAACATTCAAGTGCAAGTGTCTTTTTAATAAAATCTTTTTTTTTTTTTTTGGGGGGGGGTAAATACACATACCTAGCAGTGAGATTGCTGGATCAAATGGTAGGTTTACTTTTAGTTCTCTGAGGTATCTCCATACAACATTTCACAGAGATTGTACAAGTTTGTAGTACCACCAACAGTATGTAAGTGTTTTTTTCTGCATCCACACCAACACTTGTTGGTTTGGGAACTTTTTCATAAGAATCATTGTTATCAATAATAATATCTTCAGGACGGTCAAGCTGAAAACCAAATCAAAGATGCAATATCTTTCACAGTAGCAAAAAAGAAAAGAAAATACATAGGAAAATAAGTATTTAACTTTATTATTATATATAGATATTTAACTATATTTGGGAGGTAAAAGACTGCTTTAGGGAGAACTATGAAACACTGAGAAAAGAAATTGCAGAGGATATAATCGCAGGTGGAATATATAGCATGCTCATGGATCAGCAGAATCAACATTATTAAAATGGCTATACTACCCAAAGGGATTTTCAGATTCCATGTAATCCCATTAAAATACCAAGTCATTTTTCTTAGATCTAGTAAAAAATAGCTTCATGCTTCATATGGAACCAGAAAAGATCTCAAATATTCAATGCAACCTTACATAATAAGAACGAAGCAGGAGGTATCACTTTGCCAGACTTCCAGCTATACTATAAGGCTATAGTAACCAAAACAGCATGGTAGTGGAGCAAAAATAGAGATTTAGACTTATGGATCAGAATAGAGAATCCAGAAATGAAAACATTCTCATTTCTCATGTGATTTTTGACAGAGCAGATAAAAACATACCCTGGGGAAAAGAATGCCTGTTCAATAAATGGTAGTGGGAAAACTGGACAGCCACATGTAAAAGACTGAAACAGAAGGAAGCTGTCTCAGTCAGATTTTTGGGTGACAGCATGTTTTGTCCTGCATCCAGCTTAAGCACTGTCTTGCCCCCATCCATTGTTGGAGGTGCATCTGAGCACTGAGCCACTCAGATCTGTGGGTAGTGATGTTTGTCAGCCCTCTTTGACAGAGCACTCACCCTGCCTAGGTTCCCTGGCAGTGGTGGGGGTGCATAGCTACTATTCATGAAAAACATAAGAGTTCTTGGTCTCCTTGCTTCCTCTCTAGTCCCAGAGATGATATGGAGCCAATAGCAATGGATCTGACCCAGCATTCTGGCTCTGGGATCTCAAAATGACACCAGCCACAGCACCCAGGGTTTGCAAGCCAATGGATCCCCACCATGCCCATTCTCCAGAGAAACATTGCTGCACAGTCTCTAGTCATCTTCCTTGTCAATTTAGAGGCCTGCTACAGTTAAGGGATCTTCCTGCAGCTTGTATATAAATGTCCACAGGGGAAATATGGAGCCCAGGGTTCTCATCTATGTCCTTTCCCTTTGTGTGGATGCCTTCCTCATGTACCTCCTAACCTGAAGAATGGGTCGCCTCTCTTTTCTCTCCTTCCATTGAGAGCCTCCTCTTGATTCTCAGTGCTCTCTTAAACAACTGATCTGAAGGATATAAACTTGCCTCTTTTAGTCCTTTCCACAAGAGTGGCAATTACAGGCTGCTTACACTCCACGGTTAAGCCTCTGATCATGGCAGCTACTGCAGTGTGCAGTGGCTGATACTGAGGTTTGAGCACTGGTTGCTGTGAGCCCCACACCTATTCTTTATTTCAAAATGACCCCTGATGAGTTATCCCTGCTAGCACTTGAATGCTTCTGATGGGATGAGACCAGAGTAAACCTTCTACAAAAAGGTCCAGAGTGGTGAGGAAGTTGAATGTCCACATCCCCTCCCTTTGTCCACTGTATAAACCATGAGTCTATAGAATTCTCCATGTGTGGTGCTGTGAAGACTTGCAACCAATGGCATTTCTTCTCTTACCATCTGGGTGTGTTCCTTTTTCTTGGCTTAGTGCAAAGTGTTGTCACAGCTTCACTCTCAAACTCTGAGATGTTCAGGGCAATAAATCTTGACTCTGGATAGTTGCTAGTTGGATTTCTGTGGTGGGAAGAGAAGCCAGAGAACTCTCAATCTACCATTTTGCTGATATCACTCCACAAAGGAGTCGATCTTGCTCCCAAATGCCAAACAGAGAAAAAAAAGTATGTCTGCCACTTTCAGTTTCCATTCCTTATGCTACTGCTGGGGGTGAGGAGTGTAATGAATTTTATCCATGGTCATCCACCTCATTGGTAACAGGCATGAGATGCACAAGTTACGGCTGTGTTTGCTTGGAGTTCAGCCATTCTTTTCCAAGCATGTCAGATATCCAGAGGTTACTGGTGTTGGGGGAGCTTCAAGCTTCAGCTACAAACTGGGCCATCACCAACTCTTCTCCAACACGCAATCAACATCAAAATCTTCTTTCTGTCCTTGTGAATTTAGTTTTGGAACCCTTGGCACACTTTTCTTCCAGTGACTCTTAGGGTTATTCCTAACAACAGGTTACATTGAACCTCAAAGGAATCTCTTTTTTTCTGCTTCCAGAAGGATTTTTTATTCTGTATAAATTTGCCCATTTTCCTCTCAGTAATCAATATTGTGTACCAAGTGATACTGATAAAGCCTATTTCTTGAGGTCCTAAAGGGACTACTTATACCATATTTCAGGACAATAAGTGGCCAATACACTTATATTTCATTCATTTATGCAGCAATTCTTTGTGAATGCCTATAATCTGCCATGCACTGTTTTAGGTTCTTGGGAAATGCAGAGAGTAAATCTGATTGAGTCTCTGTAATTACAGGGTTTATAATCTGGTAGAAAAGAATATTAAACAAACACCTAGAAATTTCATGGCAGGTGATGGTAGATATTAAAATTAAGCAATTGGCTAGAGAATGAGACAGGTTATTTTAGTTAGAGTAATCACAGAAGTGACCCTTTAATATTGGCTGAAATGAAGAAAGAAGCCAAGTAGATTCTGAGGGAAGAAAATTACAAGAAAACAGTATGTGCAGAGTCCTGAAGTTACAGCATACCTGGCAAGCTTGATGAGCAGTAAGGAGCAGGGTGAGCAAGGAGGAAGTAAAAGATGAGGTCAAAAAGATAGCTGGGGGCAAAAATGTAGTGCCTTGAAGATAGTGGTAAAAATGCTGGATTGAGCTCTCCATGAGATGAAACCCTTTAAAATGTTTTGAGGAGAAAATTGGGACATTCTGATTTTGTTTTAGAAACAATATCCTGACTATTATGAGGCACAGGCTGTGGGTGTAAGAGTGGAAACAGGGTGACCAGAAGAAGTAGCTGAGAAAATAAAGGACTGATAATTAGCCATTAGCTGTAACACAATCGATGTTCTTGGTGACCTTGACAAGAGCAATCGTACTAGATGGGTGGATGCGAGAGAGCTTTGTGCAGCCTGCTCTCTACTGCTGTGTTCACGGGCTGGTTCTGAGATTCTAGTGAGAGTCAAACACTCAGCATGGTGTTTTTAAAAGTAGCCAATTCCTATGTGCCAAGGACTATGCTTCTCCCTGGAGATATAATAGAGTACTGAAACACTGGTTATTTTACTAGTTTGGAAACACAGACAAACAAAATATTAATAACAAATTATCATCCTACATAGTAAATCAGTCATCTTTTTGTTGGAATAAAATGTGTCCAATAAATGCTCCATCACCTTTCTTCCTGAGTGTTTAATCCATCTGAAAACTTTCAGAGGCTTAGAAAACACATAAAACCTCTTTTCTTTTGTCTTTCAACTTGTACAGGATATTTATAATCATTGAATGGTTTTACAAAGAGAAGTCTCTCACTTGCAAATAGTTTTCTTGTTTCACAGTTATTGGTTATTATCTCATCCCATTCACTTAAGAATTGCTTGGGTAGTGTGATTGTTTTTATATGCTGTAACAGAAAAGAAGGCAACGTAAAGTATAAAAATGTGAAAGAACGTGCTGTAGTAAGAACCCTTACAAATCTAGGACAGGGTGTTTATGTTACCAAACAACACAAGAGCCTAATAAACCAAGCAAAAACACATACTTGGGTGACCACACCATAAACCATTCAAATAAACACCCTGCCTGGATTTATCTGAATGCTCCGTGTGTGTAAGAGAGTATGTGTGCACATGCATGTATGTGTATTTGTGTGGCCATACAATTTAATAAGTGCAGCTGTGTTTATTCAACGGTGTACCATTGCACATTTATTTAGGGCACACATGTGGCTGGAAATCATTCTTAGTTTCATTCTTGCAGAGTATAAGTAGAAAAATTGAACAACCCACAAAAACCAATTCATAATGGCTTATATGCACATATATTCAGAAAGATGCTTAAAGTTAATTTACATCTGAAATCTTTGCTTTGAAACCTGAAACTATTGCTTTCATAGAACAACTCAGGATGTAATATATTGAGAAGTATTTCTTAGAATAGTCACAAACATGACTAAAAGGATTGGAAAATCAGATTTACATGAAAATGTTAAAGAAACTAGGATTACATAATATGGAAAAGAGCAAATGGAGTGATAATTTACTTTTCTGAAAAAGACAAAAGCTTTGTAATTGCAGATGATAACTCACATTTTCTGACAGAGAGTAGAAAAGGCACATATGGAATTAGATAAAGAGAACTTTGCCTTGCCAAGAAGATTGGTTAAGTACTGAACTATATTCTAAAAGTGGAGACTGAGATCTTGTTTCAGTTCATCACATAATTTTAACATGTGGCCAAATATAAAAATACTGAAATTCTTTCTAGAAACTTAAGGTCTTTTCTCAAAACCCTCTTTTCATATCTTGGCCCTGTGATGAAGTGTGGTGAACATAAGTTCCTATGACTGCTGTGAAAGCTGGAAACCAGGGTAGGGAGGAGAGAATGGACAACCCCAAATGTTGGCCAATATGTTGAGTAACTGGAACTCTCATACTCTGCTGGTGGGTGAACAAAATGGCGCAAATGGTTTAGAAACTGTTTGAATTATTACAAAGTTAAACATGAACCTATGATGTATCAATTCTACTCTTAGGCCACAAGAAACAAAAACATATGCCCACAAAAAGACTTGTACAAAAATTTTTATAGAACTTTTATTCATTGTGAGTTAGAACTGGCAACAACACAAATATTTTCCTAGAGATGAATGAATAGACCAATTGTGATATATTCATAGAACAAAGTATTATTCAGCAGTAAAAAATAATGAACCATGGATGCATGCAACAACATGGATGAATTTCAAAAAGATTTTTAAGTGGAAAAAAAAAAAAAAAAAACAGAAACAAAATAGTATGCACGGTATGATTCCATTACATTAAATTCAAGATGAGGTTAAATTAACATATGGTGCTCTAAATCAGAACAGTGATTGCCTGTTAGATAGAGGTAGGAATTAGTGGGAGACAAGAAAACTTTGTGGATGATTGAGGTTATACACGCAGGAGTATGCGTTTGTTAAAATTTACCAAAATGTGTACCTGAAATTTGTGCATTTAATTTTATGTAGATTTTATATCAATGAAAATAATGACATGATCATATCTCTCTAATGGATTATCAATCATCTCACTTAGAATTAATTTACATTTTTTGGTACATGGTCTCTAAGACCCTGTGTGCTCTAAGCCTTCACCTTTTCTTAGACCTTCCTTCCTTCTCTTTGCACACTTCTGTCCAACCTCAGAAGCCTCCCTACTGATTTCTTGTAGGCATACTCCTGATTCAAGACCTGGCCCTGCTCTTTCTTTTGCTAGAAACCCTCCTCCTCTGCGGATCTGTGTATCAGCTCCCTCGCGTTCTCTGGACCTTTTCTCAGATGCCCCTCTTCTGAGAATGTTTCCTAAATACCTTTTCTAAAATAGGAGCAATTGTCCTCAAAACACACACCCCATGCACACTTTATCACTTTTTATCTCTTCTCCCTTTCATAGCATGTATCTCTATATCTCTATCGAATCTTTATCTATACGTCTATCTATTCATTTTTGTCTTTCTCCCTGAAATAAGGAACCTGTAGCCAGGACCTTTGTGTTATTCACTGATGTAACCCCTAGTGCCTAGAAAAGCATCTGTACATAGACATCTAATAAATATTTGTTGAATGACTGAATAGTTGAGCAGAGGTTAGAAGTGATAGTGTTCGGGAGATCTGAACACCAGATGGGGGAACAAACAGAGAGATGCTCTACCTATCTGCCATGGCATAACAAACCTTCCCCAAACTAATAGCTGGAAACAACAAACTTTTTGTTCACAGATTGACATATGGATATAGAGCACAACAGGAATAGGCAGTCTTTGTTCCATGCACTGTCAACGTTGGTGGCTTGACTGGGGGAAGAAGAATGCACCTTCAAGATGGTTCATCCATTTGTCAGCTGGGTGCTCAGCTGAGCTGGAGGCATAAGCTCCTCCTCACATAGGCCTCTCCAAGACGAACTTTCTCATGGCATTGTGGCTGGATTCCAAGAGCAGGTGTCCCAGGAGATAGGATATTGAACCATCACTTCCACACTATCATATCACGCAAAGCCAGTACAGAGCCCAGATTCAGTGGTAGTAAGCTGCAGCTCTTCACGGAATGAAAGCCAAATATAATTTTAGGGTCATTTTTTATAATCACCACACTCAATGATCTTTTAGGTATGTTCCACCATCCTGGCATTTATTAATCTGTGATTTTTTTTAAGTGAAGAGGTTTTCAAAAGTCATGTGAGAAGATACTTAATATTAAAGTAAAGCAATGATAAAATAATCACTAGTTAATAATACCAATATTAAAGTTCTGGTTATGTTACCAGATACTGTGTTAGCATATTTTATTTACTATCTCTCTCTCTCTCGCTTTTAAAAATTTAGCAAATTGAGGTGCATTCTGGTTGGGTGCATAGATATTAATAATTGAGGGGTACTTGTGGAATTACACCTGCGGGGCATCTTACAAGGGTATATGTGAAACTTTGTAAATGTGGAATGTAAATGCCTTGGCACGGTAACTGGGAAAATGCCAGGAAGGCTATGTTAACTATTGTGATGAAAATGTGTCAAAGGGTCTATGAAGCTAGTGTATGATGCCCCATGACCATATCAATGTACACAGCTATGATTTAATAAATAAATAAATAAATAAAATAAAATAAAAATAAAAGTAAATAAAAATTTAGCAAATATTTATGTAACATTTACCAGATACCGTGCACTATTCTTAGTGCCTTAAGAATAGAATTTAATTTAACCCTTGTAGTAATCTTTTAAATTATATAGTATTTATACCCTCATTTTATGGATTGAAAACCTAGGCATCAAAACATTCAACACTTTGCACAAAATTACACAGCCAGTGAAGGTGGGGTCAGGATTTTAACCCGCAGTCTGACTCTAGAGCCTGTGTTCTTAACCCTTGTGTCATGCTGTTGCTCTCCTAATCCATCAGTAATCCTGTAAGGCACCTACTATTGTTATTCTCATTTGAGAGAAGAAAAAGCTGAGGTTAGGAAAAGTTATGTCACCTTCCCAAGGTCTGTCTCCCTGCATTCTCCCAACACTGTGCCCCAGTGTCTTGCACACTATTTCTAATTCTCACAGCAAGGTTGACAGGCAAATATGTGGAAACTTGGGATCACATGTCAGACAACCAGTTCTATATTGTATAGCTAGCGTTATTAGAGTGGGATTCACACTCAGATGTCTAGGCTTATTCATCCCTTTGCACTTGTCTTCAGGAGCAGGGAAATAAGGGAGGAATAGAGAAGCTGACGCTAGAAGAAAGAGTATTGCCTTCCACACTGGAGCTCATGGTTAACCTGCGAGAGGCTAAAGCGGAGGTGTTCAGGGGTGACAAGAAATCTATGGATTATTAGGGGAGGCTTCTGGGTGTGTTGTTAGATCATAAATGGCAGCTCCATATTTTACTCTCTGCCTTGGAGACAAAGTTTTCCTTTCTTTTCCAGGGCATGACCTGTTTTTTCTTGCAGCCACCATCTTCAGCCCAGCTGATGGAAGAGGAAGGTGAAGTGATGAAAGTCAACATCTACCCAGGGACTTCTTGTGGTTTAGTAAATTAATTGTTGGCTCTTTGAGGAGAAATGGAATGGAAGGAGAATAAGGAGGAAAGGAAGAGATGAGGAAAAAAAATCAACTAATCTCCCAAACCTGTCAGGGTTCTTCTCAACTTTTCCTATGAAGATGTCCCCTGTGGACTATTTAAAGCCATTTACCAAACCCTTTTCAGATTTCTTTGATTCTCACATCTGCTTTCCTCTTTCTTCCCTGCACAGTCCTGTGCTTCCTGGCTGCATGGCAGTTAGCCTTTGATCTTACTGCCTCTGATTAGCTCCATGCTGCAAGTCATCCCCTTCGTCCAGCTAATTCTGGGCAATGAGGAAATTTACATTCCTACCTTCTTCACCCTCTTTATCACAGCCCCTCATCAATTTTGACAAGAGTCAGATCAGCTCTCCCCACAGGGATTCACAGAGCTCACTCATTCTTTAATAGGAACAGTGGTTCCATAGACCTAGAGCTATGTAAATTCCATAAGCCAATCACCCTAAAATCTCAGAGAGATCTTAAATAAATCAGCGTATCAGTAAACAATAAATTTAGTACAAATTTTAAGCATAATTAGGTTAGACAGGGCAATTCTCTGCATTATTTGGATTATTACTATTACTACCATTATTTGATTTCTGTCAGCTTCAAAGTTGCTATGATATTGATCTAAGTGTAGAAAGATCTGGAAAATATATTAAAGGTAAGCACATTTGGGGAGGGTAATTTGAATAGGAGACAGTTGAACTGTAAAAGCTTTTAAGAAAACACAACTGTGTTTTTTCTAATTGTTCTTTACATAATGAATAGGTGAAGATAATTTACAATAAACTTTTAATATGACGGAATATATACTTCAACTATTTTCTCAAGCACTTTTAATATTTCCAGGTGATATTTCCATCATATCACATTTGTATTCAAATTGTTCTTTAATGATAGTGAGGACAAAGGTGAATGTTAGACCATTTCCTAGGCAAGTAATCATAAATTCTGAATGATGAAGATTTTATTGTACTACTTCTTTGCCCTTTGGGAAAATCTAAGTAATACGTAAAACATTTTTTTCTAGTGAATAGAAATTATTTCTTATATTTTAAAATTATTCATTATTATAGTATTCTCAAAGGAAACCAGGTCCTGTTACTGTTAACTCTTGATATCCAAGTGAATTTTTTATTCTATGCTTTTTTCCACTGCCAACACAGAGCCTCTCTACAGCATGTTTCTGGTAGCTGATCTCCCTCTGAGCTGGGAGGGAAGCTTATGGAGATATTAAATCTAATATCAGACTGAATTACACGACTACTTTTAATCATCTCACTTTCATTTTTGTTTTTTTCTGAGTAGAGTCTGTCATTCTTGAGTAGAGTGCTGTGGCATCATAGCTCACAGCAACCTCAAACTCTTGGGCTCAAGCAGAGTGCTGTGGCATCATAGCTCACAGCAACCTCAAACTCTTGGGCTCAAACAATCCTCCTTCCTCAGCCTCCTTAGTAGCTGAGACTACAGGCACCCATCACAACACCCAGCTAGTTTTTTTCATTTTTAGTAGAGACAGGGTTCTCTCTCTTTCTCAGGGTGATCTGGAACTCCTGAGTTCAAGAGATCCACTCACCTTGGCCTCCCAGAGTTCTAGGATTATGGGCATGAGCTATCATGCCAGGCCCTCTCACTTTTGAATTATTTGATAATTGGGGTTTATTCATATCATGTCCTTTTCTAGATACTTAAGAATAACCCATCACTTTAGAAGTGGGTCATAGAGAAGTGAAGAAAACAACTCCTGTTTTTGCAATGATTTGGTAATAAACAAAGAAGATAAAACACACACACAATCCATAGTCTTGTATCAGAAAGAGATAATGTGCTTTTGGCTGACATACCCGAAGTATAGAAGACCATGGAACTGAGAAGGCTGGATTCAGATCCTGGTTCTTAAACTGTTCTGTTGCCTATAAATTAAACTATGTTTCAAGAACTGAGTAGAATCCAAGGAAGGGAAGGAAACTGAGGCAGGAAGAGTCCAGAAAGGCATTCAGAAGTACAGGTTCTGCTAAAGCCTGAGTGTTTGTTTGTGTCTGCTTAAAATTCCTATGTCATAATACTAACCCCTTTGGTCAGGGGTCCTCAAACTGCGGCCCGTGGGCCACATGAGGCAATGTGATTGTATTTGTTCCCATTTTGTTTTTTTACTTCAAAATAAGATATGTACAGTGTGCATAGGAATTTGTTCACAGTTTTTTTTTTTTTTTTTTTTTTTTAAACTATAGTCTGGCCCTCCAATAGTCTGAGGGACAGTGAACTGGCCCCCTGTTTAAAAAGTTTGAGGATGCCTGCCTTAGGTGATGGTATTATGAGGTGGGGCCTTTGGGAGTTATCTGGCCATGATTGAGTGATTTTATAAAAGGGATCCCAGAGAGCTGACTTGATGCCTTCATAATGTAAGAAACTTATGAACCCATATTTTTTTAATGCAGTGTAAAGGCCACATCTATGAACCAGCAAGCTGGCCTTCACCAAACACAGAATCTGCTGGTGCCTTCATGTGGGGGACTTCCCAGCCTCTGGATCCACAGGAAATAAACTTCTACTGTTTATAGGCTATGCGGCCTATGGCATTTTGTTTTAGCAGCCCCGAATGGACTAAAATGGGTTCTTAGTTGAAGGCTGGTGAGGAAGGACAATGTTGGCAAAGAGAAGGGAGAATGTCCTATGAGGCGGTGATTAGAGCTTACAAAGCAGACTTCCTCCTCACCGGCAGATGCTTTCCAAACTTCTATAAACCAAAGAGGTATGTTGTGGAAGCCGGAGGAGGCCATCTAGATCTTGCCCAGACAAAGGTACAACTTTGCTGCCTCCATCATGTGGCGCTGATGTGAAGGTCACAGGCCTGGGATGCTTACCTTTGAGCCTCATCCCTCTTCTTAACTCCCCAGTGAGAACTGTCAGTGAGGTGTTCCGGGCCATTGAAAAATGATCCTCTTCCTGAGGAGCAGATTATTTCCCTAGAAAAATTAAGCATCCTTTCGCCCTGCAAACATTTGTTAATGGGACAGGGCCAATTGCTCTCCAGGATGGCTCTAGTCTCTCTACTGCATGTCCTTTGGAGCTCTGAGATTTGACTGCTGAGGATTATTGGAGTCTACTGCACATATCCCCAGCAGTGCCTGGTCTCTTAGAGTTACAACCTAAGCACACAATTCTCTCACAGAGAGTAGCTCTCTGAGACAAATATTTTTCAACCTTTCCTGCCTGCTTCCAATGAACCAATAAACCTAACAGCGGATGTTTACACAGCACTTACCTTCCAGGGAGCTGAGAGCAATTTCCAGTGGCAAACTCCCCCCAACAACCTTTGGGTGGTAACAGGTGTTAATATTATTCACAGGACTACATGGGGGAAGGTTGAGCCAAGGAACTTGTAATGGTTTTCTGCATATCACACAGTCATTAAATGGTTTATTCACTCAGTTGGTTTTTTTTTTTTTCCAATTATATCCTTATCACTGTACTGTAAAATATTTTCACATGTTAACTCATTTTCCCCCCAAATTTTCTAGATTGTAAGAACACCTGGAATTCTTGTCAAACAAACTACATCCCTGACCACTTTCCTGGACATTCTCATTCAGTGGGTCTGAGATGGGACCTAAAAATTTGTGTGTCTTATAAGTATTCTGTGTGATTTTTCCCCCTTTTTGGGGGGAAGTATGACATACTGTATAATTATTATCATTAGGAAAATTTGGGTAACAAAGTTGATCTTATTTAATTCTAACCTACCCTATAGGTTATTACTATGCACTTTTATTTAAAAAGAAATATGTGATCAGGATATCAATATAGAAGACCAGATATGATATTTTAATTAATTCGGCTCTTACTCCCACAGACAAGAGGTGACAGCTGCTAATTTCTTATTTTTCTCGGTTTCCCCAAATCACACATTTTTACTTAAATGATTAAAACCAAAGTTATTAATCTGAGAGCTGAGCTATTTCTGCCTCGACCTCTGTCATAAATTAATGAGAACACTTCACTAGAGATTGTCCAAAATAGTACCTTCCCCTTTCCCCAAAATGTGGTATCTTATCTTCTTAGCTTTCCCTTGAACTTTACACTGTCCTCCACACATTTATTTCATTATTATTGCTGTTTTCTTCTTTCTCCCTCTGTCCCTGCCCCATCACTCTTTCCCTCCTTTTTCCTTTCTCTCTCTCTCCTTTCTCCCCTCTCTTTTTAACTGCTCCTCTTCTTGTAGAAATACTTCCAAGTCTCCTTCCTCTCTCACATTGTCCTATATTTTTAAGCCCTACTGATAGGGCTGACAAACTTCTACCCACAGCCCTGAGGTTCTACTTCTGAGGACCCAAGCAGAGTTTCTATTACCCTCCAAGGGAAGAATTAGCTTGCACATAATCCTGGAGATTCCTAAAAAGTCAGGAACTTTGCTCTTCAACAGTTCCATGGCTCTTCTCACATACATACTGTCATGTCAGGAAGCAGTTCCAGTGAAACACAGTACCCACAAGCAACATTTCACATCTGAATGAAAAGTGAAAGAATTAGCTGATAATTTAATATCTGGTGTTACATAAATCTAGTAGTGGACCAGTTTCTCTGGATAAAAGAAAGAAGGAAGAAAGGAGGAAATGAGGAGATAGAAACAGAAAACCCCAAAGATTCCACCAAGAGACCCTTGGAATTGGTAAATAAATTTATCAATTTACTTGATAAATTGTGAACAATGTATACAAATTAGTAGCATTTCTTTATGCCAATAACAGTCAATCTCACAGTCAAATCAAAGGCTCAGTATCATTCACAAGAGTTACAAAGAGAATAAAATACTTAGGAATATACTTAACCAAGGACAGGAAAGATCTCTAGGAGGAGAGCTATGGAGCACAGAGGAGAGACATTGCAGACAACACAAATAAATGGAAAAACTTATCATCCTCATCAGGAGAACCAACATTGTTAAAATGTCCATACTACCCAAAGTGATCTACAGATTCAATGCAACCCCCATCAAAATACCAATGGGATATTTCATAGATCTAGAAAAAATAATTCCATCCTTTTTTTGAAACCAGAAATGAGACAAAATAGTGAAAGCAATCTTTTTACATGTGTTTTTCTCTCGTGTGGGCATGTAGTTGTTTATATATTGGTTTTATGTTAGTATTGAGTACACTGGATACTTGTTTTTATATTCTTGTGATATTTTACTAAGAAGAATGTATTTCAACTCCATCCAGGTAAATACAAAAGATTGAAAGTCTTCATCTTTTTATGGCTAAGTAGTATTCCATGGTATACATATACCATAGTTTGTTAATCCATTCATGGGTTGATAGGCACTTGGGTTGCTTCCACATCTTGGCAATTGTGAATTGAGATGTGATGAACAATCAAGTACAAATTTCCTTGTGGTAAAATGATTTTTTTTTTTTCCTTCTGGGTAATGAGATTGTGGCATCAAATGAAAGGTCAACTTTTAGTTCTTTGAGACTTCTCCATACTTCTTTCCATAGAAGTTGTGTTAGTTTGCAATCCCATCATCAGTGCAAAAGTGTTCTCTAGTGAAAGAAATCTTAAGCAAAAAGAACAAATCTGAAGACATCACATAACCAAAATTGAAACTACACTATAGGGCTATAGTAACCAAAACATCAAAGACATAGATCGATGGAACAGAAGAAATAACTCAGATAACAAATAACCTGGATATAAAGCTATCTACACATAGCCAATTGATCTTTGACAAAGCAGACAACAATATACATTATATAAAAGAAGCCCTATTCAATAAATGGTGCTGGGAAAATTGGATAGCCCCATGAAGAACAATGAAAGAGAATCTATAACCCTCACCACTCACAAAAACTAATTCAAGGTAGATAACAGACTTAAATGTAAAGTACAAAACCAAAAGAATTCTAGAAGAAAATATATCAAAACCTTTTCTAGATACCAGCCTAGGTGAAGAACTTATGACTAAACCCCGAAAGGCAATGACAGCAACAACAAAAATAAATGGAACTTGAGTAAATTAAAAAGCTTCTGCACATCAAGGGAAATATTCAACAGACAACCTACAGAATGGGAGAAATTTTTGTCAACTATATATCTGATAAAGGGCTAATATCCAGAACCTACAAAGAATTCAAACAAATCAGCAGGGGAAAAAAAAAAAAAAAAAAAAAAAAAAAAAAAATAAAAAGTGGGGAAATTATATGAACAGAACCTTTTAAAAAAAAGATGAACAAATGGCCAGCATAGGAAATAATGCCCAATGGCACAAAGAAACAGAAAAATGCGAATTAAAATAAAAAACCTAAAAACAATAAAAAAAAAACCCCCGGTGAAAAAAAAAAAAAAAAAAAAAAAAAAAAAACATTAAAAAGTGGGGAAATGATATGAACAGAAGCTTTTCAAAAGAAGATGAACAAATGGCCAGCATATGAAAGAATGCCCAATGTCACTAATCATCAGAAAAATGAGAATTAAAATCACAATGATATTTCACCTTACCTTTGTTAAATAGAATGTCTTTATTTAAAAGTCTAAAAATAATAGACACTGGCATAGAGAAAGGAACACTTATACACTATTCATGGGACTGAAAATTAGTACAATCACTCTGGAAAATAGTTTGGAGATTCCTTAAATAAGTAAAAGTAGACATAACCATTTGACCCAGCATTCTTACTACTGGGCATTTTACCCAAATAAAAAGAAGTAAGAAATACCCCTGCACTCTCATGTTTATTACAGGACAATGCACACTTGCAAAAATGTGGAATCAACTCAAGTGCCCATCAATTCATGAGTGGATTAACAAAATGTGACATATGTATAGCATGATGTACTACTCTACCATAAAAAGGATGAATTTAATGCTTTTTGCAACAATTTGGGTAGAATTGGAGACCATTATCCTAACTTAAATATCTAAAGAATGAAAAAACAAACACTACATGTACTCACTGCTAAATTGGAAATAACTAATACACATGCACACAGGAAAGTAAAATTCATGGAATCAAGCAGTGCAGAGAGCGCGTAGGAAGGTAAGGGTGAAAACCTACCTAACAGTTGCAGGGGGACATTATTCAGGTGATGGACATATGACTCAAACATTACAAAAGCAATAGCTGTAACAAAAACATCTGTACCCATTAATACATAGTATTTTGAAATAAAAAAAATTAAAAAGAAAGAAAGAAAGAGTGGAAAATAAAAAAGAGAGAGCATGCCCTGATTTATAGCATTTATAGCTTTTAGTAGTGGAAATATCTCATGATGGCCAATCTCAAGCTACCAACGATTTAATAACCAGTTTGCAAGATTCTTTAATTTTAACATTCAGTTCTCATAAACTAGTGTGAGCCAGCTTCCATATACCACTGTTTATAAATCAAACCCCAGAAAATTTAATTCACTTTCCCCAGATTGTCTAAGGCACAAAAGATTACTCGCTGTACCCAGACATGCTCTCTATTCTCTACCTCTACGCATTGTCTCCTAATGGTCCATTTGCCAGGAACATCCTTCTCCCTCATCTTTCAAGGCCTGTACCCTGAATCTTCATAGCACTTACTCAATAGCCCTTTATAACATTTGTAACTTGTGAGCTTGTATTAGAGCTACTTTTTATACTTTTGTTCCATACAATTACTGGGCGAAAACTCTATGTCTTCATGGTTCCTGTGTTCTCATGGCATTGAGCTCAATCCCGGAACATCACAAGAATCCGAAGCCATTCCAGCAGCTATTTATTACATGTTTCTAATGTAGCAGCCACTGTTCCAGAAACCTTAAAATAGGGTTCCGTGAAGAAACATGGTCCATGTGAGTTGACTACTAACCTGATATGTTTAGAACAAGTTCACTGAGTAGATAGCTTCTACTCAGAATCATTGGCATAATTAGTCTATAGGGGTTAGCAAAAAAAAAATTTTTTATCATTGATCATATGGTAAATACTTTAGGCTTGTGAATATTTTAGGCTTTTAGTCCATAAGGTCTCTGCCAAAACTTTTCAACTCTTGCATTATAGTGCACAAGCATTCATAGACTATACATAGACACAATGAGCATGGCTGTGTGAAAAGGCCACATTTTTATGTATAAACAGAGACAGTGAACCTGATTTGGCTCACAGACTGTAAATGGCAAAGTTCTAGTTTAGATATCTAAAAGAACTGATTTCTAAAATTTCATGTGTATGCTTTTATCCATTTTCCTTTTAGCCATAAAATGCTAGTTTAACTTATATGCCTCTAACTTAGGCCATTGTGTTTCTCACTAATAGTCCATGCTTGGGTCTAGGTTTTTTTGGATACGGTCACTGCTCTATAATTTAGCTCACCCCAGTAATTTCTAATGCATCTATTTTGAAAAATAGTATACAGATATATTATAGCACATCAACCTAGCCAATGTTATAGATAATATATAAATTAGGTTAAATGCATTTGTAATCAAAGACAATACAGATATTATTGGGAAATAATGATGACTTTATCATGACAGCAGCTAGAGACAATATATTTACAGTTCCATTAAGATTGACACTATCTCTTAAGAAGTTCCTGAGTTCTATTTCCTATGATGACATCTGCATCTTCTATGGCAACTCAGGACCAAGATTACTTGCTTGGTGGTGCTAATAGTTACATTATTTCTAGTTTATGATTCCTCAGCACTCTCAATGTGCTAAGTTTCTTACAAAACATCTGTATGAACAGAACTCTTCCCATAAAAATGACTAATAATTAGTGAAGGAAATGTCTAAATGTGATGATCTCATTCATAGAAGCTAGAAAACTTGAAACGATCACCAAAAGCGAATTCCTTTCTTTGGCTGCCCTAGTAATACAGCTTTAGTCCTGGATACACAATTGACCTTTTAAAATTCCTTTCACCAAGGAACTAATAGCCTTCGATTTTCTTTTGGCAGATCTAAGGAAATTTGTATTATTTTTAATAATTCACCATCATTCCTGCATTAATAGTATTGTCTAAATGGAATAATTTATATCACAGCTAAAATGAAAGACAGCCTAGCTATCTATGAAAGACTCAAGAAGTCAGCAGGATTTATTTTCTTGGTCAAGTCTGAGAAATCTTGGTTTATTATTTGGAAGCATCTATCAGTTTCTTCCAATAATATTTTTTGTTATATTTGTCTGTCACACAATTGTTCAATCTATGTCTTCTAGAGCCTTAAATGCTACTATCTAGCCAGGACTGCAGCCAGGGATAGACCAAATAAAAACACAAAGAAGAGGATGATGCTGTACCTATTAATACTCAAGTGAATTCAGATAGCTCCAAACAAAATTGCATCTTCAAGGAGAATCAACATTTGTCATAAAAATCTGGCAAAATGGAAGATAACCACCCTAGGACTAGTAGGAATGGCAAGGTGGCTCCTTCCCTCTCTAGTAGGCCCAGTGTGCTCTGGCTTGCACTAAAGGCAGGGCCCCTACCCCTTTCTATTATGGAGCAGCATCACACCTCAGTAGAGAGCAGGAGAGGCCTGAAACTGTGTGTTTTGGGCTAATGAAGGAGCTTGTGCTCTGAAGACATTTTAGTGGTAAACTGTGGGGGTAGATATCTTTCACAGCTGGCAGCTACAGTGCAGGTTGGAGGTAGACAGTGATATCTCTCTGATCTAAGAGTACCAGAACAGGAGCATAATGGGGGAATGGATCACACTCCCACGCCACTCTCATCTGGGCTGGTGCTTCTGTTTACCATTAGGGTATCCTACAGCAGGATTGATGCTTCAGCTCCACACAGCTTTGTACCCCATATCTCCCACATTTTATATAGAGAGTTCACCACTGAAAGCACCTAGAACCAAAGCCAAACAACTTACACAACATTCAATATAATCACATACTCAAAGGGAAAAAAAATTCTGTCTAAATAAAAGTAATTTAAAAATAAGAGGAATAGAGAGTTATCCATATGATATGAAATAAGAGAAATAATCCTTGAAATATGCCAAAAACAGGGTCATACTAACTCTCCAGCAGTGGATCCTAAACAAAATGAAATCTTTGAAATACTAGATAAACAATTAAATTAGTAACAAAAAGAAATTACCCCAGGAGTAGCTATGCTTATTTCAGATAAAATAGACTTTAAATCACCAACAGTAAAAAAAAAAAAAGAAAAGAAAAAAAAAGAAAAATTAAAGATAAAGGTTATTATATAATGACAAAGGGATCAAGAGATCAATTCATGAAGATATTACAATACTAAATATATATTTACGAACATATATGTACCTGACACTAAAGCATGTAGATTTATAAAACAAAAATTATAGGCCTAAGAAAAGGGACGTACATTAATGCAATAATAGTGGGAGATTTCAACAACACATTGACAGCATTAGACAAATAATGTAAAGAGAAAATTATCAAAGAATCATTGGACTTAAATTGGACCTTAGAGCAAACTGACCTAACAGACATTTACAACATTCTACCACGACCGCAGAACACACATTTTTCTCATCACCACATGGACTGTTCATCAAGACAGACCACATGTTAGGCCACAAAACAAATCTCAACACACTTTTAAAAAATGAAATCATTGTAAGTGTCTTCTCAAACCACAGTGTAATAAAACTAAAAATCAATTCCAAGGTGAACTTTTAAAATTGTACAAATATATGAAAATTAAGCAACTTGCTCCTAAATGGTCTTTGAATCAATGGTGAAATTAAGAAAATTTAAATTTTTTGGAATGAATGAAAACATAAACAACATATCAAAATCTCTGGGATACAGAAAAAGGGAAATTTATAGCATTAAATGCCTACATCAAGATAGATGACAAATTAAGAACCTAATGTGGCACCTCAAGAAATTAGCAAAACAAGATCATACCAAACCCACAGTTAGCACCAGAATAGAAATAAACTCTCTTGGGAGGAGGGGGATGTTCGATAAAGGGACGGTAAATGGTGGGACCACACCTATGGAACATATTGCAAGAGTACAAGTCAAATCTATTAAGTATAGAACATAAATGTCTTAACACAATAATTAAATAAATGAGGTGAAAGCTATATAAATTAGTTTGATGTAAGCGCTCTAAATTGTAAAAAAATCAACTCATTGTACCCATAAATGCATAAATGTATTCATGATCCATGTGTATATGACTTAATAAAAGGAAAAAAATAAAAAGAAAAAATAAAAGAAAAAAAGAACAGAAATAACAAAGATCAAAGGAAAACTATATGAAATTGAGACTAAAACAAACAAAAAAAAAGATACAAAGGATTAATGTAACAAAACATTAGCTTTTTGAAAATATAAACAAAATGAGGGGCAGAGACAAGATGGCTGACTGAAGCCAGCTTTTCACAAAGGCTCCTATCTAGAAGGAGAGTTAAAGGACAGAAATTTAGCAAGTAACCTGGTAGATTAGAGCTGCACCATTAAAAAACAAAAATTTAGCAAATAACCTGGTGGATTAGAGCTGCACCAAGAGAGAAGGTTGAAGAATGCACATCAACCCCGCTGAGCAAGCTGTGACCCCAAGGATACAAACAAAAGTTACAAAATCCATCACCAAGTGAATAGAAGTCCCCTCCCCCATAAGAACGGCTCGGAGTGCCCCACAAACAAACAAGCAGAGTTCAAAGATCCTCCCACCCCACTCCACAGGAGAGACCCTCTAAAAACTGGACCTACCTCACCCTACTAGGGTGCCATGGCTTTCTCCTGCCAAGCATAAAACTGTATAAAACTGTATATATTCTCTATCTGCAATTCTGAGAGGTCCCAGCACTCCCCTCCACTCTCACTCTGAGGTCTAGAGGCCTATTACCCAGGAGTCCATATTTTTGGGTTATTTCTTGAGGGGTGTGGACAGGGCCTGGACTGAAGCTGGTCTAGTGCTGATTCTATGGCACGGGAGTGAGTAGAAGATGGCTAGCTGAGAGGCCGGAGAGGCGGTGACCCGAGGCACAGAACAGCAGCCGTTTTGGGCAAAAATATTCCAAAGCCACGCCCCCTATCCTCTCTGGGCAACCAGAGGAGGCCGGGCATCTTCTCAGGTGGAAACCACTATGGAACAAATCTGGGATGAAAAAGCAAGCCCTGTGAGTAAGGGTTTGCCTGAGGCAGTACCGTCTTAGGTGGAGGGCAGGGACTAGAAAACACATGCACAGTGCCGGCTGACTCCCAGGGTGGAGCTGACCCAGAGGACTGCTTTACTTAGCCTAAGATGCACCTGGACCTCAGGGAATCGTCAACCTGTAGACAAAGGAGTACAGGAAGCTAGAACTGACAGTTAACCGAGCTGCGAATACAAAGCTTTGCAGCACCAAAGACAGAGCCTGAGGCACAGGTACTGTAAACTCAAAACAGCTTCTCTTCTGCAGGGGAATTTAGCCAGGACAGAAACAAATTTCTTGGATTGCAAAAAAATTAATAGAACAGAGGAAAATTTGGAATTAGAAATTCGAGGAGAAATTCAAAAGTTGTCTCTATGAAGTTACAGACAAAACCACCAAAACACACTGAAGCAAGAATTTGTAGCCCTCAAAGATCTGAAAAATACAGTAGAATCCCTCAGTAACAGAGTGGAGCAAGCAGAAGAAAGGATTTCTGACATTAAAGACAAAGCTTTCGGATGCTCCCAAACTCTCAAAGAGGAAGAGAAATGGAGAGAAAGACTGGATCATTCTCTCAGAGAGCTCCAGGATAATTCAAAGAAGGCTAATATCCACTGCTTTGGAATCCCTGAAAGTGATGAAGTGGCCTGGCAAGGCACAGAGGCTCTTCTCCATGAAATTATGAAAGAGAATTTTCCAGACATGCCAAGAGATTCTGAAATTCAGATAGCAGACAGTTTTAGAACCCCATCATGCCTCAATCCGAATAATACATCCCCCAGGCATATCATAATCAACTTCACTAAAGTTAATATGAAGGAGAAAATTCTGAAAGCCGCGAGATGTAAGAAATCCATTACCTACAAAGGGAAGAATATTAGAATGACTGTAGATCTCTCTGCCGAAACTTTTCAAGCCAGAGAGGGTGGTCATGACTTTTTATCTCCTAAAACAAAATAACTTTCAACCCTGGATCTTGTATCCAGCTAAACTGAGTTTCATTTATGATAGAGAAATTAAATACTTTAATGACATTTATATGTTGAAGAAATTTGCCATAACCAAACAAGCTCTTCAGGATACTCTGAAACCTATCCTCCATAATGACCAGCCCAATCCTCTACCACAAAAGTATATTCACTCAGAATCAAACTCCAACTTCCACAGTGGCAAAAGGATTAAAAATGTCCACTGGACTTTCGAAAAACTTGATACCCAAAATTTTACCAGACTTATCAATATTCTCCATTAAGGTGAATGATTTAAATTGTCCTCTAAAAAGGCACAAGTTAGCTGACTGGATACTAAAACTCAGGCCAGATATTTGCTGCATACAAGAGTCACATCTTATCTTAAAAGATAAATATGGACTCAGGGTGAAAGGATGGTCGTCCATATTTCAGGAAAATTATAATCAGAAAAAAGCAGGTGTTGCAATTCTATTTGCAGGCACAATAGGCTTTAAACCAACAAAAGGAAGGAAGAATAAGAATGGTCACTTCATATTTGTTAAGGGTAATACTCAATATGATGAGATTTCAATTATTAATATTTATGCACCCAATCAGAATGCACCTCAATTTATAAGAGAAGCTCTAACAAACATGAGCAACTTGATTTCCTCCAACTGCATAATAGTCGGACATTTCAACACTCCTTTGGCAGTGTTGGATAGATCCTTCAATAAGAAGCCGAGCAAAGAAATTTTATATTTAAACGTAACCATCCAACATTTGGATTTAGCAGACATCTACAGAATATTTTATCCCAACAAAAATTTATACACATACTTCTCATCAGCCCATGGAACATACTCCAAAATTGATCACATCTTAGGTCACAAGTCTAACCTCAGTAAATTTAAAGGAATAGAAATTACTCCTTGCATCTTCTCAGACCACCATGGAATAAAAGTTGAACTTAGTAACAACAGGAATCTGCATACTCATATAAAACATGGAAGTTAAATAACCTTATGTGAATGATAGCTGGGTCAGAGATGAGATTGAGAAGGAAATTGCCAAATTTTTGGACCAAAACAACAATGAAGACAGGAATTATCAGAACCTCTGGGATACCGCAAAGGCAGTTCTAAGAGAGAAATTTTTGTACTGCAAGCCTTTCTCAAGAGAACAGAAAGAGAGGAAGTTAACAACTTAATGGGACATCTCAAGCAACTAAAAAAAGAAGAACATTCGAACTCCAAACCCAATAGAAGAAAAGAAATAACCTAGGTTAGAGCATAATTATATGAAATTGAAAACAAAAGAATTATACAACAGATCAATAAATCAAAAAGTTGGTTTTTTGAAAGGTTAATAAAATAGATAAACCTTTGGCTAACCTAACCAGGACAAAAAAGAGCAAAATCTCTGATCTCATCGATAGAAACAACAAAGACAAAATAACAACAGACTCCTCAGAAATTCAAAAAATCCTTAATGAATATTATAAGAAACTTTATTCTCAGAATATAAAAATCTGAAGGAAATTGACCAATACTTGGAAGCACGTCACCTTCCAAGACTTAGCCAGAATCAAGTGGAAATGTTGAACAGGCCAATATTAAGTTCTGAAATAGCATCAACCATACAAAAACTCCCTAAAAATAAAAGTTTGGGCCCAGATTGCTTCATATCAGAATTCTACGAAACCTTTAAAGAGGAACTAGTACCTATATTATTCAACCTGTTCCAAAATATAGAAAAAGAAGGAAGACTACCCAACACATTCTATGAAGCAAGAATCACCCTGATCCCCAAACCAGGAAAAGACCCAACAAGAAAAGAAAATTATAGACCAATATCACTAATGAATATAGATGCAAAAATATTCAACAAGATCCTAACATACATAATCCAGCAACACATGAAACAAATTATACATCATTACCCAATTAGTTTTATCCCAGGGTCTCAAGGCTGGTTCAATATACGTAAATCTATAAATGTAATTCAGCACATAAACAAATTAAAAAACAAAGACCATATGATTCTCTCAAGTGATGCAGAAAAAGCTTTTGATAATATCCAGCATCCCTTCATGATCAGTACACTTAAGAAAATTGGTATAGAAGGGACATTTCTTAAACTGATAGAGGCCATCTACAGCAAACCCATAGCCAATATCGTATTTAATGGAGTTAAATCAAAATTATTTCCACTCAGATCAGGAACTAGACAAGGCTGCCCATTGTCACCACTGCTCTTTAACATTGTAATGGAAGTGTTAGCCATCACAATTAGGGAAAAAAAGGTGATCAAGTTTATCCATATAGGGTCAGAAGAGATCAAACGTTTGCTCTTTGCAGATGATATGTTTGTATATCTGGAAAACACCAGGGATTATACTACAAAACTCTTAGAAGTGATCAAGGAATGCAGCAGTGTCTCAGGTTACAAAGTCAACATTCATAAATCTGTACCCTTTATATATACCAACAATATTCAAGCTGAAAAAAGTTAAGGATGCTATTTCATTCACAGTAGTGCCAAAGAAGATGAAATATTTGGGAGTCTATCTAACAAAGGATGTAAAAGATCTCTATAAAGAGAACTATGAAACTCTAAGAAAAGAAATAGCTGAAAATGTTAACAAATGGAAAAACATACATGCTCATGGCTGCTAAGAATCAATATTGTTAAAATGTGCATACTACCCAAAGCAATATAAAATTTTAATTCAATCCATATTAAAGCTCCACTGTCATACTTTAAAGATCTTGAAAAAATAATACTTCATTTTATCTGGAATCAGATATAACCTCAAATAGCCAAGACATTACTCAGAAATAAAAACAAAGCAGGAGGAATCAAGCTACTGAACCTTACACTATACTATAAATTGATAGCGATCAAAACAGCATGGTACTGGCACAAAAACAGAGAGGTAGATATATTGAACAGAATAGAGTACCAAGAGATTAACCCAGCTACTTACCATTGTTTGATCTTTGACAAGCCAATTAAAAACATTCCATGGAGAAAAGATTCCCTGTTTAACAAATGGTGCTGGGTGAACTGGCTGGCAACCTGTAGAAGACTGAAACTGGACCCATGCCTTTCACCATTAACTAAGATAGACTTTCACTGAATTAAAGATAAACTTAAGACATAAAACTATAAAAATACTAGAAGAGAGTGCAGGAAAAACCCTTGAAGAAATTGGTCTGGGTGAGTATTTTATGAGTAGGACCCCCGGGGCAATTGAAGCAGCTTCAAAAATACATTACTGGGACCTGATCAAACTTTTAAGCTTCTGTACAGCCAAGAACACAGTAAGTAAAGCAAGCAGATAGACCTCAGAATTGGAGAAGATATTTTCATGTTATGTCTCCGATGAAGGTTTAATAACCAGAATCCACAGAGAACTCAATTGTATAAGCAAGAAAAGAACAAGTGATCCCATCACAGGCTGGGCAAGGGACTTGAAGAGAAACTTCTCTGAAGAAGACAGGTGCATAGCCTACAGACATATGAAAAAATGCTCATTATTTTTAATCATCAGAGAAATGCAAATCAAAACTACTTTGAGATATCATCTAACTCCAGTAAGATTAGCCCATATCACAAAATCCCAAGACCAGACATGTTGGCGTGGACGTGGAGAAAAGGGAACACTTCTACACTGCTGGTGGGAATGCAAATTAATATATTCCTTTTGGAAAGATGTTTGCAGAACACTTAGAGATCTAAAAATCAACCTGCTGTTCAATCCTATAATCCCTCTACTAGATATATACCCAGAAGAACAAAAATCACATTATAACAAAGATATTTGTACCAGGATGTTTATTGCAGCCCAATTCACAATTGCTAATTCATGGAAAAAGCCCAAGTGCCCATGGATCCACAAATGGATTAATAAATTGTGGTATATTTACACCATGGAATATTATGCAGCCTTAAAGAAAGATGGAGACTATACCTCTTTCATGTTTACATGGATGGAGCTGGAACATATTCTTCTTAGTAAAGTATCTCAAGAATGGAAGAAAAAGTATCCAATGTACTCAGCCCT
>CAUYPK010020660.1:0-18380 GCA_963574355.1 Loris lydekkerianus | reverse complement strand
AAAATAGAGAAAGGAGAGGGGGTGGGTAAAAGGGAATATTGGAAGAAAGATGAGAGGCACAGAATGAGGGAGACAAAGCAATATAGGTGTACAGTAGGGTACTTTGACACAACCTTAAAAAAAAAAAAAACAATGTCTGAGGGGTGCCTGGTTGGGTGGTTCCCTTGAGGTCAGCAGCTCTTTGCTAACCTGATCAGACACAGTACCCCACCTCCACCAAGTAGAGAAGAAAGAAAATAATGCTATATATCAAATCAAAACAAGCAAACAGAAAACTTTATGGGATAAAATCAGGTGACAAACCAAATAATAGGGTAGAAACACTAGCAAAAATGAAGTTCTAATTATTGAAAAAGGCGGCAATGGGAAATTGTATTTAAACTAGAAAAATGGAGATAGAAAAGAAAGATAAAAAAAAGAAAAGAAAAAATCTGTACGGAAAAGGTTGAAATTAAAAAACAAAACAAAACAACAACAAAATAAACAAAAAACAACAAACAAACAAACAAACAAAAAAACAACCAAAAACAAAGCAGTATATGTATCTTGTTGAATATCGTCTGGGCAATAGGTGGTCTTTTACGAGATGTTAATCACAATGCTGATATGACTGGAGGCCTCTGCTGATTTCTCAAACCCCACAGGGTGGAGACCCTAAATCTCTCTTCAGCCCTCTTAAAAGGCACTTTAAACTTATAAACTTGGCTAAGCAGAAGCTTTCCCAGGAAAGTGCACTGCTGTTTTCTGGGATCAGGGCTGAAGTGGCTATCCACTTGCCCAGTGTGCCAAAAGCAGTCTCACTCTGCCCCTGAGGGTTAAGGCTGCAAGGCAGCCCAGTCCCCACCTTTAGGCTGCTCAGTCATTAGATTTCTAGCTCCCACTCAATCCTTGCTCTGGGACCCTGAGGGCAGAGCTTGCAGGGGCAGTTCTCTCACAATGGCTTCACATGGTCCACAGCCAAACACTATTAGCTCCGTCCAGCTCAGCGGCTTGGTCTGGGGCCCTAGACAATGCCCAAAGTTCTCTGCACTCCTGCCCAAGCTCTCCCAAGGCAGTTCAACTGAGTGCCAAGTCCAAAAACCACATAACAGCTCACAGGTAAGACCTTTCTAGTTTGTAGTCTCACTGCTGCTATACTTACAGTTGCCGGCTGGATTCGACCAAACACACACATGTAACCACTTGCCAGTTTTCCATTGCTTTTGTCCTCTTCTTGGGACCCAGAGGTCTCTTGCTGACTCCCTGTGTCCTCAAAGGGATGTTTGTAGCCAGATCCCATCAGCCAGAGATGCCTGGAGTCCTGTCTCCCCAGACTTACAGTGCCCAGTTGCAAGGAAGCTGTTACTCAGCCCTGGGACTTTTTCTCCCAGATCTCAATTTGTTTTTTAATCTCTTGACCTGGGTCACTTTCTTTGTTTCAGAACAGTGAATACAATTTATTATTGTCTAGGTCATTTATATTTTTTGACATCAACTTTTTTTACTAATTAATCTATCAAATGAATGCATAGTTTCTAGACTTATAATGGCCCAAGATAAGCAGAAATAAGCATGTGAATTTCAGTTTATATTCCTATGAATATATTTGTATTTAAAAATCATATCTTTGTAATTGAAAATTATGAAATATTTTAGTTTATATTTCTCATCCTAAATTTTTTTTCCTTTAAAAATAGGCTAAACAACATTGATTATCTTAATATTCTAATTTATCATTGAAAATTAATTTTGAGCCTTGTAGCAAAAGTCATTCTTAACTTACTTGTAACTGTAAATTAAACATACATCACTCCTTTTTCCTATGATCTATGTTCTCTCTAAAGATAAAATTACTTTTAATTTCAATAATGTTAGAATTTTCATTTTATCTATAATGAATTCTTATATTCCCTAAGCTTTTCTTAGTGCCATGCCTTTTTCCTTTATTTCCTTATTTAGAATAAGAAGGAAAGTTGGATATATCTCAAAATCCTGACATAGCTTGATATGATAATATCTAAGGTTTCTGAATATACTAACTAATCTTCTACAAACATGCTGTTGTTCTATTGTTAGAGAATTTAGAAGGAAAACTATCATGAATCTAATGTCATGTAATATATTCTTCCTGGTGCCAGAGTCTGGAGACAACCACAGAAATGAAACCTCTGAAGGGAAAGGAAAATAAAAACAGGTCTCAGCCTTGTATCTCAGGTGACTGAAGGAGAAAATACATCAGTGTCTGCCACATTTTTTCAACCATCAGTAATACCTTTGTCCATATTATTGATGTCTCTAGCAAGGAAATCATCTTCTGTTCAACTAGTGATATGAAGGTGAAAGCTGATTGAGAGGGATCCTCACTGTAGGGCACCATGGTGGCCTACAGGGGGTGGCCCAGAAGTGCAAGATTCTGGACATGATTACCTTATATATCAAATTCCAGGCCACAAGAGGAAATAAAATGAAGATCCCTGGGCAGAGAGCTCAGTCTGTCTGCAGAGTTCATGCTCATTAAGAAATGAAGATTGAGCAAGTTGAAGATGTCACCAACCTATTCCAATAGCACTCACAGTAAGGAGAGTCACCATTGTACACTAATGTAGCCATCTGTGAATAAGACTTTTCAAAATATTGGTGTCTCTTAATAAATTTTCCTTGAATAAGAAAAAATACATTAAATTAACTCTAAAGAATAACCATGTCTGAATGAAAGAAATGTCCTTAAGTAATGAGCAAGGAGACACATTTTTTTTGTTGTTTTAATTATATTCAGGTTTTTCTCTTTTATACTTTATTTTGCATGACATCTTGCTCAAGTGTGCCTGAGCTGCCACAAGTCATATGGAAAGTAGGATGAGTAATTTGACAGCAAAAATAATAGAGATAAAAGTTTTTGGTATTAAGTTTTTGACATTTAAAATGGGATTTTCACCAAACACAACAGAATTTAAAGTCAGTTTTACTAACAGAAAATATCTTATAAAACTTCTATCACATAACAGCTAAGTCCAGAGGATTCGGAGTTTCTATTATACTTGGACTAAATCTTCTCAATTTATGATGGGTAGGCCCTAAATGTTTTCCCCTAGGGAAGAAGAGTTATATGATTTAAAAGACACAAAATTTCTGATGCTAGGCCCTTCTTGACCTATAAAGCAAAGAAATCATGGAAGGTAGGGTAGCTATTTTTTATAGTCTTGGTTTTATTCCTACTGGTTTTCCACTGCCTTAGAAAGAAGAGCAGATAGTAGAAGCATATAAGAAAAAAAATGTAGGGGGACATATGACAAGAGAACTTGTTGCAGAAATTCCTAAGTAGGTGAAGGGGGGAGGCTTCTGGCTTCTTGAAGATGCTAATTGTATGCTCACATCTGGCATGGAAAAAGTGATAAAATAATGTGTCTTCAGGCAGTCACTAGGAAAGTGATAGTAATTGAAAAATTACTCATTTTTCCACGGCAATTACTTGGTATACACAAAATCTAAGAAGAGGGACTAAATTGCACTGAGAACACTAACTAACCATCACAGATCTGTGGCAGAAGGAAAAGGATCTAGGACTAATTTCAAACACCAACAAAAAAAAAAAAAAAAAAAAAAGCCAGATATAATAGTTACACCACTGCTGGTAAAATTTCTGGGAATAATATACATATTTTAAACTGCATTCACCAATAAAAAGTTAGGTCAGCCTACACTGATAGCAGAAGAAAAATATAATTCATTCTAATAATTATGTTTAGGCGATAGAAATTTTCCATTTCTTAGTAAGAACTTTTTTTGTTTGTTTGTTTTTTAAGAGACATAGTCTCACTTTATTGCCCTTGGTAGAGTGCCGTAGTGTCACAGCTTACAGCAACCTCCAACTCCTGGGCTTAGGTGATTCTCTTGTCTCAGCCTCCCGAGTAGCTGGGACTACATGTGCCTGCCACAATGCCCCGCTGTTTTTTAGCCAGGGCCTGGTTTTAACCTGCCACCCTCAGTATATGGAGAGGACACCCTACCCACAGAGCCACAGGCACTGCCCCCAGTAAGGACAGTTTTATTAGAGCTGAGCAGTAAAGCAGACACAGTAGAATTTCAATGATTACACACCTTGCTCATTTGTAAAATTTTGTATTTTTATTTAGAATTTCTAATTTATCTTTTTTTCTCCTTCCTCTTGAGATGACTGTTAGTAGACAAAGAAAGAAACATCTGGAGTAAAATGTTGATACTATCATTACATAGGATGTTTTTCTCATTATAGAAGTTCTCTTCCTGTTATCAGTGTAAAAATGCCTTTCATTATTTGTATGTCTTTGAAAATTATATTAATCATTTTTAAAGGCTCCTAAGCTTCATTTGGGGCTGGACACAAAGGAAAGGAATAATTAGTTGGTGACCCAGAGGAAGCTTTTGCCTTGATGGAAATGAAGCAATTTAGCCCAAGGAAGTGTCACAGAATTAGAATCCATTATATAACATTCCAGGAATTTTATTTATTTATTTATTTTTTTAATGAGAGACACTACTGTTAAAACACAGTAGGAAATAAAATGTGTCCTACTCAAATTAGAGAAAGGTGTCATTTATAGTCATATGGCATTATGCTAAATATATGAGGGTAAATTTAAACTAAGTGTGATGGCTTGAGAAAAATCAAATGTAGGATTATTTGAATTGATACAGGGCAGAATAAAGCTTATAAAAACATAAATAAAACTAAGAATAAGCATTTTGTTATTGTCATTTTCACATACAGAAATGAGTTACTGAAAACAGTCTGTGAAAACCCAACATCTAAAAAAACTAATCTGCTTACCTTTTGAATTCTTAAAACTACCTTATTTAGTTTAAAAAAATTAAAAGTTCAAATCTGTAGTATAATAAAAATGCACTAGGGGCTCTTTTATACAAATCTATATTTGTCACTTAAAATATAAAATATATGCATTGTCACTTTGTAAAAAATAATAACTTTTAAAATTATATTTGTACAAGTCCAGCTTTTCTTTTAGATAATCAGCTGGACAGCACTGTGGCTATGTGTTTGATAGCATGCTTCCCCATTGCCCCATTTGAACTGTTTCTCATCACAGTTGAGAAGAACTCCATTCTTTTAAAATAAAATCAAAAACATTAGAAGCCATCTTGGTTTATTTCTTTGCCTCAGTAGCCTCTCATCCCTATATCCATGTAAATATATTCTTGTTTCTCCTCTAAAATATATGTAGAATTCAATCACTTCTCCCACCTACTTGAGATATCCTTCTCTTTTCCATAGAAAACAACATATCCTTTAAAGAGTTTCCTCCTTGCTGTGCTACAATTTATTTTCTGCACAAAGATAAGATTCATTATTTGCAATGGCCATCTCTCTCGTTACTCTCTGGTCAGAATCCTTCAAGAGTTCTAATTTCACTCCCAAGAAAGTCACTTTTCTTCCAGTTATCTATAGGCGCTATAACCTACCAACCACTGTCCAAACATAAGCACTTTTCTTCTCCTTAATATTATAGAAGAGTTCATTTTGATAGGAATATAGAAAAATCTTAAATTAATAGTATCAAATAACCTGATTGTATAAATACATAAAGTAAAAGACAATAGAACTAAAAAGGGTGAAATTTCCATTACAATTGGGTATATTTTACAAACTTTTTTTCATACCTGGTAAAACATGCAAGCAAGAAATAATCAGTTACAAGAAAATACCTAAACAACATACTTAATCAATTTGACCTGACTGACATATATAAAACATTACCCCAACAGCTGCAAAAAATATATTCTTTTTGAGTAAATAAGGGGTGTTTCACTAAATTGACCAGACACCTGGTCATAAAACAACTCTCAACTGATTTCAAAAAGACAAACATAAAGGATTATAGTCCCTCATTACAGTGAAATTAGTATAGAAATAAGTACCAGGGAGTTAAATAGAAACTTCTCAAATATTTGCAAATACAGGAGCACACTCCAAGGTGTGGTGTCAGAAACAATCAAAATTCAATAATATTTTGAATTGAATGATTACAAGAATAGGCCAAATCGTTCATCTTGGAATGTAGGTGAAACAGTACTGTTGCTGTCCACTGGCCTAGTCAGAGACACGGAGGCAGACACTGCAGACAAAATGAATGATTTATTAAGGGATGGTGGGTGCTCATTCAGCCACAGCAGCAAATGGCCGTTCTTATTCACCCAAAATCATCAGATAGAAATAATCCAAGAACAAGGAAGACAAAATGTAAAAATGCCTTATTAGAGTTAAGCCAGCAAAGTACGTATACACCTTTCTAAACCAAAATATCTTGTTTCAAGATAAATAACAATGAAGATGAACCACAAAGGGCTGGGTTGTCTGTTCTGTTTGCCTATTTCTCTATATGATTAACTGAAGGTTTTTGTGTAAATAGAGGTAAGGGATTAAGTGCAACAGTCCATTGCCAAAGTCAGATGCTCTATCTCCAGCTATGACTTGGAGAGAGCCCTCCAGGATATTCTTTCCTTCAATGTGACTGCCCGCATTTTTCAGCCAAGGCCACTTATGTGAGCAGGGGGAGAACATCCCCAAAACTCATATCTAGCCCAAGTACTGGAAATGTCCCTTCTCAAGGTCTCATAACTTCAAGGAACACAAATGAGACTGATTCACCTACAAGGGGGCAGTGGACTGTGCCCCTTCACAGTACTTATCACAATATGCATATATTAGACAAGAATGCTAACAATGAATGACCAAAGCTCTGGGTAATATCTAAAAAGATTTAAAAAAAAGAATACTTAATAAAAACCAAATAAAGTACACAGAAATTAAAAATATAGGTTAGCGTAGATATCAATAAAATAGAGAAACCACATTCAATAGAAAAAAATCCACAAAAGCAAAATTTTATTAACATTAATAAGATAGATAAACTTCTAAGTAGAAAAAGAAAAAAAAAAACCTAAATAATAAGAAAAAGAGGGCAGAGGTCAGTGGCTCACAGCTGTAATCCTAGTACTCTGGGAGGCCAAGGCAGGTGGATTGCTTGAACTCAGGAGTTCGAGACCAGCCTGAACAAGAGTGAGACCCTGACTCTAATAAACTAGCTGGGCATTGTGGCAGGAGCCTGTAGTCCTAGCTCCTCAGGAGGCTGAAGCAAAAAGGTCACTTGAGCCCAAGAGTTTGAGATTGCTAAGAGCTATGATACCACGACACTCTCCTGAGGGCAACAAAGTGAGACTCTGTATCAATCAATCAATGAAAAAGTGGACATCAGAAAAGAATTTGTAGACATTTAACAGATAAGACAATATATGCTAACAAATTTGAAAATTTATACATGAGGCAAAATTCTCAAAACACAACATAACAAAGCTGACAGAAGAACAATAGAAAATTTAAATTGTCCATATCTATTTTAAACAATGAAGCTGGGGGAAAAAAGAATCACAGTATTGTAAAACTTTCCTTAAAAAAAAAAAGAGAATAAGAAAAAAATTATAAAATCCAGCCACCAATGTTTTCCTTCATGAATTCTTCCAAAAATTCAAGGAGGAAAGAATACCAATTTTAAACAGCTTCTAGTGGAGTTAAATGAGAAAATACTCTCCAACAAGTTTTATAAGGCTAAATGAATGGAATCTGATGCAAAACTCCTGATAAAGATATTAAAAGGAAAATTACTGGGCAATAATTCTCATGAAACTAGTGCAAAAACCCTAAATAAAATATTACCAAGTAAAAGGCAAAACTGTCTAAAAGGAATAATCTATTATGACTCAGATGGATTCATTCCATGAATGCCAATTTGAAAGTCAATCAAAGCAGTTTAATACATGAACAAAATAAATACATTATATCATCATATAGTAAATGTAGAAAACTATTTCATAACACCAATACCAATAAACAGGAAAAAAAAGCTGCTAAGCAATGTGGGGATAGAAGGAAAGTTTCTCAATCTAATAAAATATGTTAACAGCAACATCAACAATAATGAAAAGAAATGATGAAGTATTAAATGTTCTCTCCTTGATTAACTTAAAGACAGTAGATGTTCTTATGTTTAAAATGGAATAAAGCCATACTCTTTATTTAAAAAATTTTAGGAATACATATAAATACATATGTAAAAAGAGATACTTCTCTTTTTCCAACTGTCACATGGCTAAATTCAATGCCTCCAACACATTCACCTTCTTGGCAGTCCTCTGAAGACCAAACCATTTAAAATTTAACCCATACATGCTAGTATTTAGTCTCCTTTTATCCCACTTTTATGTTTCGTTCCTTCACTTCAATTTTATATTATGCTTTTTCTATAGAAATTGTTTATTTAATATATACTTACTTTTCATCCCTTCTCATAAGAGTGCAAACTTTATGAGTGCCTGGCTAGCATGTTTTGTTAACGGATAGATCCCCAGATGAATAACATTTGGTACATAGCAGGTACTCATTAAATATTTGTTAGACTAGTGATTACACTCGATATATTTTCACCTCCTAGATTGAAAACGTCAAATAAATGAAGACTAACAATATAAGACATTAGTAAGTATCTGAAGTGATGCTCATTTACTGCTGGAAGTGTTAACGAATTTGAAAATATTTTGATACTAACTGAAAAAAATAGCATGTGCATGTCCTACAACAAAAGAATTTTAGGAGTAGCTACATATGCTTGGGAAACTCTTGCACATGTGTAGCAGAAGATACATAAAATAATACTCAAACATTTTTCATAATATCAAATGAAGAATCAAGCAAAGTGCTCATTAATACCAGAATAAATAAATATGCTTTGTGATATTCATATAATGGGATACTATACAGTAACAAAATACTGTGCCATACAGAATAATGAATTAATTCCCAAATATAACATAAAAAAATAATCTTGCATAAGATACAGACAAAGTAATTTTCAAGCATACCATATAGTCCAAGTATACCATATAGTCATATAGTGACCATTAGCTATAGTCACTACCATAAGGATGTCAGGTAACAAATGTGTTAATTAGCTTGATCAAGCCATTCCATAACATTGCATATCATAAACATACATATGAAATTCTTTCATAAATACAAATAAATTAGAAAACAAAGCTCAACATTATATGTATGTGTATAAAGGGACACCTATGTGGGTATTAAAAACTTACAAAGAAATATGAGGTGATAATTAATGCTTACTTTAGTATAATGAGAGCAGGGACCAGGAATATAATGACAAAACTGTCTAGAGTCTCACCAGATATTTTTTATTTTTCCTCTGGTTGAGGCTAGACTACAACTCCAGTGCTCAGTGTCAGTTAGTTCCTGATACCCTGTTATATTGCTATGTCATGAATTATCTTTTAACTCATAAAACCTGTTTCACTATGGTTCATGCAATCTTACTCCCCTTGTTTACCAGCCAAATGAAGAAGGAATGTGAGAAGATTCCAAGACTTCAAGATTTAGTAGAAGTTCACATGGAAGGAGACTTGTTTTCTGAATGTTTCTGAATGACTCTGTGGCATAGCTGAGGAGGTCTTTGGGTATTATGATTACTTTGTGTTGAATTATTCAGAAAAGAATTGTCTTCATCCATTTCTGTTCCTATAATGGGATACCCGAGGCTGTGTAATTTTTATAAAGAAAACAGGTTTGTTTGACTCATGGTTCTGCTGGCTGCTATACAAGAGTCTTGGAGCAGCATCTCCTTTCGGTGAGGGAATCCAGATGCTTCCACTTATGACAGAATATGAAGAGGGGCCAGCACATGCAGAGATCACAAGGTGACAGAGTGAAGTTGGGAGGTGCCAAGCTCTTGTTAACAATCTGCTCTTGTGGCAATTAATAAAATGAGAATTTATTCATTACTGTGAAAATGGCACCAAGCCATTCATGAAGGATCTGCCCCTATGACAAAAACCCCTCTCATTAGGCTCCACCCAACACCAGAAATCATATTTCCACATGAAATTTAGAAGGGTCAAACAAATCAAGCTATAGCAAAGACCAAGGAACTATAGAATCAAGAGGTACATGCCTGGGGCTTCTGGGTCAAGGTAGTCTTTAGTTTTTGTCCTATGTGGTGGTGGTTTAACAAACTTGTTTATTTCATTTTTACATCTATATGTATTCTATGATTTTTAATAAAAATAATAATACAGGATCATCAGAGAAATGCAAATCAAGACCTAGGAGATAACACCTATCCCCGGTGAGAATAGCCCACATCACAAAGTCTCAAAGCTGCAAATGTTGGCGTGGATGTATGGAGAGAATGGAACACTTTCACACTACTGGTGGGATTACAGACCAATGTCGCCTTTATGGAAAGAAGAATGGAGAAGCCTCAAAGAGCTACATGTAGACATTCCATTTGATCCTGAAATTCCACTACTAGGAATCTAACCAGAAGAAAATAAATCATTTAATCCCAAGAGCATTTGCATTAGAATGTTTATTGTAGCTTAATTCACAATTGCCAAGACATGGAAGCAACCCAAGTGCCCATTAACCCATGAACGGATTAAAAAACTGTGATATACTACACATACCACAGAATACTATTCAGTTTTTAAAAAAGATGGTGATTTCAAATTTTTTGTATTTACTTAAATGAAGTTGAAACACATTCTTCTCAGTAAAGTATCACCAAAATGGAAATGCAATTTTCCAATTTACTCAATAATAATAATATGAATTTAATAGAAAAACAAGTACATGCCTATATAAGAGAATAACAAAAGTATATTCAAGTGGGAGTAGGAGTAAGGAGGGAAAGGGGAGAGGAGAGGAGGGAGGAGGATTGATAGACTCTTACCTGATGGACACATTATGAGGGTGTATCATACACCCCCATGATGAAGGGCTCAACTGCCTCAACCACAACTTGAACTTAACCTTTGAAACACAAACAATATCACCTAATCATTTGTACCTTCATATTAATCTATATTTTAAAATATAATAACTTAGGATTTATCTGTATATTATGCATATGACATCAAATATTCTTAATTACATATGTCTCTATATATTATGCTATATACACATGCACTCTTAATTCCAATGTGTAATAAAATTACAAGGTTATGTATAAATCATTTTATATGAGATAGACTTACCAAGTTAACCCCCAAAATCTGGTATATAAGCCCTATGAATCAAAGTGCTTTAGATTTTTAATATGAGTACCTCTATCTCCCATTTTCTTATCTGGTTGTATAAACACTAGATATGAGAAAGAGAATAACATAATAAAATCACCGCAGGTAGAAAATGACTTTGTTCTGTTTGTGAAAAATAGTCAAAATATTAAAGAAAAAGTGTATTGAAGTACTTAGTATAAAACAGTTTCATTCATTTTTAATGTTCCATTCCTGTAGACTATTTGCTCTTGTTGAAAATTGCATTAGAAATATTAAAAGTTCTTAAAATATTTAAAGAAAACACAATTGTTGAGAGTTAAACCTTTGGAGTTAAACCTTACAGAAGACAACTGTGTGTTGGTTTTGTGGTTGTTCATTTTGTTGTTGTCTTTCTTTCATTTTATCTTTATTGGAGAATTAATTTTCCATTATTTCTCTTAGCTTTTGCATGATATGAATACACCATTTATGTATCTTCTGCTTTTGTTCTTTCTTTGTTATCTAGAGAAAACATAGCATATTTGTTACCAAAAGTTTCACAAATATAACTCCAAGTATTTGTGCAGAAATCACATGTCAATGCTAGTTCTGCCCTGTTGTACCTCCATATAGATTTTATCTCCAGCCTGAGAATTCAATATGTTTCATGTAACATCACAATGAAAACAGTAAATCAAACTTTCTCTGTGTTAGCTGAAAGATGCCTAGAGATATGGCCAGTACCTTGGAATCTATCATGTTGCAACAGTTAGGACGAAGATCGAATGCAGAGAACTGCTTGTACAAGAGATGGAGGTCACCACTAGTAACAGCTGGACACCTCTACCTCTCCCATCCAGGGTCTTCTGCACACACTCCCTATTGATTACAGCCACCCAGAATCTTATAGACATGGGTATCTGTAATGGAACCTGCTGGGTCAACTGACTTGTCACATAGAACACAGCAGGGAAAGGTGTGGGAAGGATTAAAGAGAGGCAGAAACTTCACAATGAGAAAAACCATTTGTGGTTTAGTTAATGTTTTTCATTTTTCTCTTCTTTTATCCTCAATTTTTTTTATTCTACATATACATAGTAAAATATTTTTTGTATCTCCATCTTTTTTTATATTATAAACATATACTTTATGTTTTTAAGAGAAAACACTCATTTTTGTATTCAATACTTTTTTTATGGCTCTTACTCTCAGGCATTTATCTTCATGCCTTCTGATTTATATTATGATGTTTTAAAATTGTTGTGCTTTGTTTTACCTTAGCACTTAAAAAAGAAAGAAAATAGAAATTCAATATAGTTGAAAATGTAAGAAATAACCTTTTCATAAATTATAGCCATTTTCCACATTTTAATCCATGGCCATAAAAGTATTACATGTTATTCTAATGCTGTTTCCTCATTCCCATCTTTTTTATAAGGCTATGTCAGATGTGAGCTGCTTCTCGATGGCGTCGCTGTGTTTTCTCCACTTATATCAAAACAAAGAGTCCCCTTGATGAGATGGCACACTTCCGTGACAGTCAAACATAACACAACGGAAGACTAATCTCAAAACCTACTTAGTTAGGCTCCTGTATTTTGATAACATCCTAAATATTGTTACAGTTCCCTCCTTTACCTCTGAGGATCAGTCTTTCAGAAAGGCTTTAGATCAAAATTGGCTTACGGATATTACAGGGAAATTGGCCTTGGCTTCACTTGTGTAGCAATAAACCTTCAGCACTATCATAGTATTGTTCCCAGGTGCAAGTACATTGTGGGGCCTCAGGCATAACAGAGTTCTGAGAAGAGTTTAGAAAAGAAAGAAGAACATAAAATTCTCATGAAAATGGCAATTCAAGTTACTAAATCTTCCTTTCCTAATGAATATATGGGAACATTAGGGACAAGAGACCTCTCCTCCAGAGCCAGCTCTATTATTTCCTATTTTGTGTAATTATGCTTACACATTTTCATAACTTTGCTGTTACATTATCATATTCTAAAGGCATATCTTTTTTCATATTTTTATCAATCAGCTACCCATCCTTCTATGACAACCACATACCCATTTTTAAGGGGACAGACATTCCCCCTTAATGTATATGCTATTTTTTCTTAATGTTATTATCTTCTTTAGCTTTATATGCTAATTTGATAGTGTATAATTTCTCTCTATATCCTTATTGTTTCACTGATTTGTTGTGTCTTGTTTTAAATATATTCAAACATACTTCCCTAAGCTTTATTGTTTTTAATCATTCCATTTTTTGATCTAATTTCTAGTTTTAAATACTTTCTATGCTTTTATTTATCAATGTTTTCTCTGCAGAGCTTTTGACAAATGGCATGCTCATAGAAAGAATGATAAGTCTTGAATTCATCTCTTTAGTTAATTTTAATTGATTTTTGCATTTTCTCATGGATAATAAACCTCCTCGCTGTTTATTTCCTCGCTGCTCCTCACTGTCAGGCAGCAATGCAGTTTAGCTGAGATCCTGTTTCTTTGCAAAGTATTAAAGCAGAGCATTGTGGGAGACTGAGCCCCAAGCTTATAGCAGCAGCCACTGGCTCTTGAAGAAGGCCCTGGGAGGAAGACAGTCTCCTAGCCAGCATGGGGATGTTTTGTAGCCCGGAGACAAGCCCTCAAGCAGCTGAGTGCATTAATGAGATAAGATAGGTAGCTCATTGGCAAGCTAGTGTTATACTTTGTAACATTCATAGGGCAACAGGATGGGAATTGAACCCTAGCAGAAAAAGAACTTGGCAGGCGGCGCCTGTCGCTCAGTAAGCAGGGCACCGGCCCCATATACCGAAGGTGGTGGGTTCAAACCCAGACCCGGCCAAACTGCAACAAAAAAAAAACAGCCGGGCGTTGTGGCAGGCGCCTGTAGTCCCAGCTACTCAGAAGGCTGAAGCAAGAGAATCGCCTAAACCCAGGAGTTGGAGTTTGCTGTGAGCTGTGATGTCAACACTCTACCAAGGGTGATAAAGTGAGACTGTCTCAAAAACCTGTTGTATGAGGCTTCAATAAGAGGTTGTAAGAGGTTGTCTCGGAGCTCTCGGAGGACGGGAAGCCTACCTCTTGCAGCATGTACCTTCAATCCGTATCCTGGATGTTTTTATTTGTGCGGTGATGGAGCGCCACAGTGGACACTGACAGAGCATTACTTCTATTTAAAAATATTCTTGATTTTTAAAAATCTAAGCTCTTTGTCACTTTGGGGACGTTCTATGCTTTCTTTCTATTTCAATGGTCTTGCATATTTACCCATATTATGGTATTATACTACTAGATTTCCGCTAATACACCTTCTCTGTCCTTCCTGCATTGGTCAGAAGATGAATCTAAACCACTGATTTCAACTGGTTTGTGGCACCACACTGGTGTGCCATGAGAGGATCTTAGGTGTGTCATAAACGTTTTCAAAGATTAATGAAATTACTTTTGAAAGGGGTGCAAAGCATAGTAAAATATTCTTTTTTTTTTACTCTTTTTTAAACCAACTTAATTTAAATCTTCTGCAGCAGTTTAACTGTAGGTTCAAGCATGCCGTGAGATAAAAAAGGAACTGCTTTCACCAGTGTTAAGTGATCTTAGTACTTCTGGTTCCGCTCTTCTTCATCTCCCCTTTAACTGAAGAGCATTTACTACTCTTTGCTTATAGGCCACTTATTTTTTCCTTTCTCCAAATGAAAGATTCTACATAGGTTTGTTCAGGTCCACATAGAAAGTCTAATGAAATCAAGTGTCACTCATAATATTCACAATTATTTCATCATTTTTTTTTTTTTAGCTATTCAAGTGCTGTTAAATCATTTTTGGATGTCCACAATGAGGTGGATTATCCTACAGTAAACCTTCTGCTCTGAGTGCTGCAAAGAACAGAGTCTCCTCCATATGTGAGGTTTCTTCTAATACCGTTTTTAGGAAAAATCTTTTATATCTTATATTCTGGGGAAAAACACATACAAACACACTGTATTATTAAAGCTTTACTTTCCCTTTCTTTTCTCATTCTACCACTGGTTATTTAAACTTCTCTCCTTTTAATTTGTTCTTTATTTGCTCTTCTGTTTTTTTCTTTATTCTATACTCATTATATTATACTGAAAACAGGCTGTTTGTTCTATGAATCCTTAGTCTCTCATCTTCTGTGTAACAAGATTAGCATATTCTAAGTATATATGATTATTAAAAATGTTTTTCTTTTTATGATTATTTTTCATTGTATGAAAACTTTTTTCTATTTAAGCTATTTTCTTTAATCAGATGTTTCCGTGTCCCATATTTCCAATATGGAGCAATTAGATTATCTTCCTCAGAGCAAAAGTTTCTATCTTTTTTTTTGGGGGGGGGTAATATCTAAATAGGTGACTTCTTATTTTCTAATAGTTTTTATAGTTTGAATATGTCTATATAAATTCAAAATACGTATCTGTACATATATAAATACACATTCATACGTGTGTATGTATGCATATACACATGAGCATGTATTTATACATATACTCATCCTACTGTAATTCATCAGTTTTTTGTGGTAGGTGCTATTTTCCTATTTTAAATGTATTTTAAAACTATATCTCACAGAAATATTACAATTTTCTTCACAAGAAATTACATAGGATTTTTTGTCTAGTCTATTTTTCTATAGATATTATAAGTGAAAAGCTTAAAACGTCTATCTGAAGTTTTCCTTTTCTATTTTCATCTGCTTTTTATTTTACTCTCACAGTCAACCTAGTTATTTTTTATTCTCTGCCTTCTCATTTTACTTTTTAAGAAAACTGATATCTTTTTGTTGAATAAATGTAGATCTTTAAAAAAGAATATATGTATTCAATAAGTTGATATTCCTGCTATTATAATTTACATTGTAATTCTTTCTGTTAAGTCTCTCTACCTCTTTCTCTATGGATCTAGGAGATAATACTCTCACTGTGTTCTCCATCTGTCTTTCTGCTTTCATTGGACCATGTCTTGCAAAATAGTTATTTACTAGCTCATAGCTAGGGACAGACATGGTTGGTCCTTCTAAAACATTCTATTCATTCAGATGTGAAATTTATTTAGTCCTATTTACAACTATAGTGTTGTATACAACACTATAAATACAATTCCAATCAATATTTTAGATGTAGAGCAATTTTAAGAGATATATGGGGCAGTTGTTGCTACTAGTATTTGTTAAAATATAAGTAGATTTTAAATTTTTTCAGCAATGAATTAGTAATATTTCCTTCTTTGCTACATACTTTTTAAAATTGTGTATTGACACCCTTTTTTTTTTTTTTTTGTCAGAGGCTGTGTTTGAATCTGCCACCTCCAGTATATGGGACCAGCGCTCTACTCTTTGAACCACAGCCACCGCCCTGTATATTGACACCCTTTTAAGAAATATGATCTCTCTTCATTGTAAAATTGAAAAAATTGAAGAATAAATAAATATATACACAAAAAACATTTGCTGTAATTAAATTCCAAAAATATTAAACTCGTATATATAACTGTTATTTTATTGTTATTTTAAATAATATTTTTCTACTTTGATTTTGTTCTTGTATATTGATTATACTGTCACATCTTAACAGTGCGATATATTTTAATGATACTTACTAGTAATCCTTATTCCATAGTATATAATAAGTCAAAAAGCTTTACAAGTGTTAAAATATCATGCTAGTTTGTCACTAGCTATAGTTTAATGTTGATAATTTAAAACCAATTAAGCAAATTTATTTACCAAATAGACAGCTTCATTATAAAAAATGGATATTTTATGTTTCTATGAGGAGGAAAATTATACTACCAATATCATCCCAGCATATATTAGTTAATGCAATTTCCAGCAATTTTACTTTCTAGCTACAGTTCATGAAAAATAGTTAACACCCTTTCTTTGTAAGCATTTGCAAGAAAAATATTACTACGCCTCAACTTGCCCCAGATATATGAAATTGATTCACCAAAAAAAATATGTGAAAGATAGTTATAATGTTGTTTGGTTTACTTGTTATAAATTCTGATTTCTCAGCAGGGCTTGAACAAATATCTAAAGGCTACCTACCTCAAAACTACGTGTGTTTCTCAAAGGGGATAAATGTGTGTGTTATTATTTCCCAGTAGTAGATTCCTTCAAAGGTCATCATAATATTCAGATGAAGTATGGCTGTATTATTTTCCTATTAATAACAACAGCATCCTTTACAATAACTTATCAAACAATAAATTGAGCAAAAAAGTGATATACATCAATAGTTTTTTATTTTTGCTTAAATATACAATGAAGGATTGTGTTAATTACATTATCTTTAGTAGTTACCAGTTTCAAAATTTAAGTGAAACTGTTCAGACTCCATAGATTGTAGGCTTTGTTCTTATTAGGATTTTGGCTCACATATTTATAACACAGTATGGAGATTCCTATGGCTCAGTCTCAGTGTGAATTGGTATGTAATGAAGCAAAGTGTAATATTGTGCTGTACACACACTTCTTTGACATATCTGAATTGCCACCATTGCTACTCTTACACATTGAGGCCATTATGAAGTAAAGTGAGGGTTACCTGAACATAACATTGCAATACTCCCATGGTTGATCTCATAACCAAGATGACTACTAAGTGACTAAGGAGTGTACAGCATCTACAGCATCAGTCCCCAACTTTTTGGCACCAGGGACTAGTCTCATGGAAGAAAATTTTTTCATGAATGGGAATGGGAAGAATGATTTGGGATGAGTCAAGGGCATTACCTCTATACCTTAGATCATCAGCTATTAAATTCTCATAATGAGTACACAACCTAGATCCCTCACTTACCCAGTTGACAGCAGGATGTAAAAATACTTGAAGAAAGTGCAGGGAAAACTCTTGAAGAAATCAGCCTGGGTGAATATTTTATGAGGAGGACTTCCCAGGCAATCGAAGCAGTATCAAAAATACACTATTGGGACCTGATCAAACTAAAAAGCTTCTGCACAGCCAAGAATATAGTGAGTAAAGCAAACAGACAGCCCTCAGAATGGGAGAAAATATTTGCAGGTTATACCTCCGATAAGGGTCTAATAACCAGAATCCACAGAGAACTCAAATTTATTAGCAAGAAAAGAACATGTGACCCCATTTCTGGGTGGGCAAGGGACTTAAAGAGAAACTTTTCTAAAGAAGATAGACGCAAAATCTACAAACACATGAAAAAAAAGCTCATAATCCTTAATCATCAGAGAAATGCAAATAAAAACTACTTTGAGATATCACCTAACCCCAGTAAGAGTAGCGCACGTAACAAAATCCCAA
>CAUYPK010020659.1:0-41156 GCA_963574355.1 Loris lydekkerianus | reverse complement strand
TCTGGATATACCTGATATTAAAATTGGAAAAAATATATTATTATAAAGGGAAATTATAAACATATTTCACTTATAAATGAGGATGCAATATCCTAAACAACATATTAACAAGTTGAAATAAAAATTATTGTTCAAATAATGAAAAAAAAAAAAAAGCTCTAAACTAAATACATAATATTATTATTAGTATTAAGGTTCACAGGTGCCTTTGAATGGTGAAGTTACAACTATTCCTTGTATAAGTGGCCTTGGTATTACTACAGCACCACATAACCCCAAGTGTCCCAAGAATGAACTTGCTCACACTTCAGCTCCTTAAATGCTACAACTATTGTCCTTATGTGCAAAGTATTGGTGTAAGGGCTGCAGGTGCATCCGTCCTGAGGAGGGTATTTCCAGTCCTGTCCACTGCTCCAGAGCATACCTCCCTTCACAGGACAGACAGCCAGATGGACAACCTCATCCCCTCTTCACTCTCCACTTCATGAAAGAATCCACACAGCCTTTGCAAACATCCAATATGACATACTGAGGAATACTTAGAAGAAAGACTAAAGGATCACTAGATCCCAGGTGGATTTTCTTCCTCCATGTGATTGGAAAAGATGGGAGGAAAACAGTAGGCAGTGGACATAGGTTCTTTCTGCTGGGAAACCGGGGGTGGGGGGGTTGGGGGGGGTGGGGAGAAGGTATTCATGATCTTGAGGCCAGGAGGTGCATCTGATGGGAGACCCAGAAGAAGGCAGCAGACACCCACCAGGATGCCCCCAGCACATTCAACACTAAAGAAAGGTGAGAAAGCAATGGCAATTTTAGAGAGCCACAGCAATATAAGAACAAATAAGTAGTAGTCACAATTAAATTTTTAAAATATTATCTGTTGTTGACAATATATTTTCTGTATTTTTGTTCTTATTTTTAGAAAAAGACCTCAACATATCTTTAGGCGTGTGCTTATGGAAGAGACCACAGCATCCAAGACATGAGAATATAATGCTACTTAAAATTTTTTCTTAAATAATTCTTTTACTTAAATTATAAACAAAAGAATGTGATGACCTCATTGGTGTTTTCTGTCCGGAAGTTCTTCTCACAATATTTCTTCTTCTATTTTTAATATTCATGTTCCTCTCCCCACTCGAACATGTTTGTTTTGTGGTTTATGTGTCAGATAATTATCAGAGACGTGCACGGTAGTTAAAGATTGTTTTCTACACTTTCTGTCACCATCAAAACCCTGGTCCTTCTCCATCTTCTTTTAAGACGAAGCCAGTGTGATGAAAATGTGTCAAACAGTCTATGAAACTAGTGTATGGTGCCCCATGATCACATTAATGTACACAGCTATGATTTAATAAAATAAATAAATAAATAAAAAATGGAAAAAAAAAAAAAAGACAAAGCAAAGGACAGCAAGGATGGTAGCTATCTTTTTTTGCGAGATACAATGTGTCTCAGTCTAGTATAATGCAAAATTTGAGTGTTGTGAGATTCATCTTGTTGGATTGGCATGTGTGATTAAGCATTGTCTTCCAGAATGGAAATGGGCCCAGGAAGTTGGGCTTTCCAATTTGAGCACTTCTTGACCTTCTTGGTTATTTTTTTATAATCTTTAGCTACCAGTTATATAAATCCCAAAGGTATAGTAAGTAGGTCATCACAAAATCAGTTGCATGAAAACTAGATACAGAATTTTAATGATGTAATAGAGACTCAGAGTGATAATCAATTTGATTTTTTAAAAATTTAATGCTGTCAGTGTAATATAATGTATGTATAGTAAAAATCTTACAAAATGAAAAGTAAAGAAAACAACCAACCTTGATTTTCCCCAGTATTTAGGGTCTTTCAAAATAGTACATACAAATCTATTCTCCACAATGTAAAAACGGAAACTGAGAATTTGAAGATCATCTGTGGTAAAAAATAATGAAGTGTCCATAGCTAAGGACACAACAATTAAAGCAAAAAAATAACCTTCAAAATGAGAAAAGATGCATGTTATGAATCCGATCAAGGGTTAATAATGAGGATCTACAAATAATTTAAATTAATCAACCAAAAAAGAGGAAACAGCTCTATCACTGGGCAAGAGATATGAACAGCTCTCTGAGGAAGACATGAATGGCTAACGAACATATGAAGAAGTGCTCATCATCCCTAACCATCAGAGAAATGCAAATCAAAACTACCCTGAGATACCACCTAACCCCAGTGAGAATAGCAATATCACCTAACCCACATCACAAAATCCCAAAGTTGCAGATACTGGTGCTGATGTGGAGAGAGAGAGACATTTTTACACTGTTGATGGGAATGCAAACTAATATAGCCTCTTTGGAAAGAATTATGGAGAATCCTCAAAGCACTCAAATTAGACCTCCCAATTGATCCTGCAATCCCACTACTAGGCATCTACCCATCAGAAAAAAAAAATCATTTTATCATAAGGACATTTTCACTAGACTGTTTATTGAGTTCAATTTACCATTGCCAGAATATGGAAGCAACCTAAATGTCCATAAATCCATGAATGGATTAGCAAGCTGTGGTATACGCATACCATAGAATACTATTCAGCCATTAAAAAGATGGAGACTTTATATCTTTTGTATTAATCTGGAAGGAGTTAAAACATATTCTTATTAGTAAAGTATCACAGGAATGGAAAAGCCAATATCCAATGTACTCAATACTAATATAAAGACAGTAGAAGACATAAGAGAAAAACTCAATTCGAGCCAAGTTAGGGGAAAGGAGAATGACTGGGGGAAAAGGGGAGGAGAGCAGAGGGACGTGGTCCCACTCTGTTGGCACAGTGCAAGGGTTTATGGCACATCTCTTGGGTGTAGGACACAACTACAAAAAAGATCATACCTAACACATGCAAACATTGTAACCTAGCTGTCTGTACCCTCACATTAACCTGAAAAATAAATAAATAAATGAAAAACCAAAAATAAAGGATGAGCCACATGAACTAAGAAAATAAAAACAACTTAGATTTTCCACCACCTTGGAAAAGTGGCGAGTAAAGAGAGGTGTGTGGGTGTGTAAGTTGTGTTCATTTGTCTAACAGGAATCCAAATATTTGGGGTAATGTCTTTTTTACCTATCAGCTTAGTCCCTATATTAGCACTGAGGCCAATTTTGCTCTGTACAAAATGGCATTTTACAAACCTGGAACTCACTAATTTCTAATTCTAGTTAACAAGGTTGTTATTTTTGTTTAATGCTTTTGTTTAGACACTCAAAGCCAACAGCTCTTATGCCTATAGCCAAGGTGGTGTGACATACATAGTATATCACAACTGACATAGTAATAGGAATTAATATGTAAAATGACACATAAGTCAAAAGCAAAAATGCACTTTCTGCTCTGGTCATGATGAAACAGCTTTTCTTATATAGTCTTCCTACAAAAAACAAGTAGACCAACTATACAGAACATATAAAATTGTGATTGGTCTTGAAAGGCACTGTGCAGACAAGACAGGAAGGACTCAAGATGCTACAGTGTCTGAGAGGATGCAACCACACTCAACAGAGCTCCTTTACCTACAGTGTCTGAGAGGATGCAACCACACTCAATGGTGCTCTTTTTACCCTGGGTTTCCTTCTTGAAGGTGCTTGCTAATTCATAATGCAGTGAAAGAGTGGCAGGAATTTTCAGACATCCTAGGTTGAGGAGAGAGGGGCTGCACCCAGGCTGCCAATGAAGCTGAGCATTGATGTGCTAAATACAGAAAAGGAGGGAATTGTGAGTGAGCCCAAAAATCAGTGTGTGGTCTCCCGTACAGATGTTCACCAACCCCTAAGCTGTTCACTTTAAATATCCAAGAAATCACGTGGAAAGCAGCAATGGGGACAGAAAAGTATGAGCCGGTATTAATAGCACCTGCAAGGTGCTGGGAAGACAGAGGTGCAGTTCAAGGTCTCTGTAAGTGGAACAAGCCTGGCAAATACCCAGGCTCTTGGCTAATATCACAGAAAGGCCACAAAAATGGACCAACTCTAACAAACGTAAGCTAGGGTATCTGCTTATTCTGCATATGCCTCCCTGAATAAATTTTAACAATTTTAGAAGGAAGAAAGTGCATTTTGCAACATCTACAAATTTTAACACATAATGTCCAGCATCCAATCTAAACTTACAAAGCATGTGATCTGGTTTGAACGTTTGTCCTCTTCAAATCTCATGTTGAATTTCTGTACCTGGTGTTGGATGTGGGGACAAATGAGAGGGGTTTGGGTCAATGGGGCAGGTTGTTTCATGTGACTTGGTGTAATATAAGGAGTAAGGGAAGTCTTGCTTTATTAGTTCACATGAGATCTGGTCATTTAAAGGTGCCTGGCACCATCTTCCTGTTTTTGTTCCCACTCTAGCTATGTGAAATGTCTATTCCCCTTTTACCTTCTGCCTTAATTGGAAGCTGCCTGAAGCCCTCACCAGAAGCAGATGCTGGCCTCATGCTTATACCATCTATAGAATCGTGAACCCAATAAGCTTCTTCTTCTTCTTCTTCTTTTTTTTTTTTTAATAAATTACCCAGTCCCAGGTATTACTTTCTGACAGCGCAAAACCAACTAATGCAGCATGATACAAAACAAGCAAAGAATCAAATGTCAATATGTTCACAGTTTAGGGCTTTTAGTAAGCCTGCCAGGAACAGACGCACCTTAGTTGATGGTTGGAGGATGATAGAGAAAATGAGGGAAGGGCAGGGACCTGGGGAGCAGCACCAACACAGCCAAAAGGCCCCAACAACACAGTGTGCGTGGAGACCATGGCCCCTCTGTGCATGTTACCAGTGGGCACTGGGTGCGTGACTCAGAAAGTGGCCAGGACAGGCTAAGAACCTAGGTTATTGAGGGATGGACCTTAGCCAGGTTCCACACTCTCAAGTCATTTTGACCCACATAATCCTTTCTCTTCAATAAAACATTAGATCCAAATCACAGAACAGAGAACGAGCACTTCTTCAAGTCAAAGGGAGAAAAAAAGGCCCAGATGCCACGGGGGCCTGGTATTTTAGCAGTTCTCACCTGCCACCTCCAGCACCAGGATTTTCCTACCCCAAGATATTCCTCGCAAGAATCTTTTTAGGCTCCAAACATTTTTAAAAAAATACTGTGTGGGTGACATAGAGGTAAGCCAAAGATAATTAACAATTGAATGAATTAGCCAGGTTTCTGGTTTACACAATAAGTAACTGAGAATTGCACAGGATAAACTTGAGACGATCATGATGGGGAAAAGGGAGAAAGATGAGGGGGCTGCTGTGATTATTCAGGGGAGAGGCCCTGGGGAAGAGTGAGTAGGGCAGGGTTAGAGAAACAGTAGATGGGAGCTGGGGCAACCTGGCAATGATCGGCTGTGTGTGGTGACAGACAATATGATCTTTTAAAGAAGAGGTTTATTGAAATGACTGAACCTGGGTTTGGAACAGAGTAGGCACTCTGAAGAGTGAGGCTGAGGGCAGCTTCCTGTATTTGGAAGAAATTTCAGAGGGCAGAGGGGTGGGATGCATGTGTGGTTGGGAAGGTACTGAAGTGGAGAGGAGAGGGAAGGACTGTTTGGGCTGGTATTCAGAGCACAAACATATGTAACCAGAGGTTACAAAGAGGTTCTGTTCACCAGGGACATCCAGAATTATTTAGAGACCAGAAAAATTCATGACAAATATGTAACAGAACAACTGTGTCTCAGCTAAAACAAATAAGCCTCTGCAAAGTTTATTAAATGGTTCAGGTTCCAAGACTATAGTTAACTACAGAAACAAATTGCTTCATAAACAAATAATCACCTTAATTTTAAAGGAGTGGAAAAAAAGGGTACACCAATATCACCAGGAAGATGCATTATTTATACTTACATTTAATACTTCGTTTTGCAACAGATCAAGAAAATGAAATTGGGTCCAGCAAAATTGCGCTTAGGTACATTTTCACTGCCTTATACAGGTCTTGCCCGAGCTTTAAAATTTTTTTTCTACTTTCTTCTGTTCGTAAGAAGAATATCCCCTGAATTATCCTTGAAAGTTGTTTTGGTCTGAGCAAATGCAGGACAATGTCTTCTTTTTGCTGTGGAGAGATTCGTCTGTCTGAAAAGATAAGGACCTCTAATCTTATAGGAACACCGTGGAAATACTGAGTCAAGAATTTATCATTTAAATGAGAATTGTACTTTGCATTTAAAGTACACAGTACGCAACAAAAATCATTTCAACAAACATACTTCTGGCTTCCTATGTAATAAGTCTTTCTTTTCTATTTTTTCAGGTTAATATGAGGGTACATACCATTAGGTTCCATTGTTTGTGTTTCTAAGGTAAAGTCCAAGTTGTAATTGAGTCCTTCACCCAGAGGTGCGACGTATATACTCCTACATTGTCCCTGTTTGGTGAGCGCTTATCAAACCCCACCCCCAGTCCAGTTTCTTCTTTCTTTCCTTTTTTCTTTCCTTCTTTCTTTCCTTCCTTCTTTCTTCCCTTCCCTTCCTTCCATTCTTTCTTTCGAGACAGAGTTTCACTTCATTGCCCCTGGTAGAGTGCCATGGCATCATAGTTCACAGCAACCTCAAACTCTTGGGTTTAAGGGATTCCCTTGCCTCAGCCTCCAAAGCATCTGGGACTATAGGTACCTGCCACAACACCCGGCTATTTTACTGATGGCTATTTTTTTTTTTTTTTTTTTTTACTCACTCTTGCTCAGGCTGGTCTTGAATTCCTGAGCTCTGGCAATCCACCTGCCTCAGCTTTCCAAGCTTTCCAAGTGCTGGGATTATAGGCATGAGCCACTGAGCCTGGCCTTTTTATTTTTTGTTTTTTGGGTTTTTTTTTTTTTTTTGATTCAGAGTCTTACTTTTTCACCCTGAGTAGAGTGCCCTGGCGTTATAGTTCATAGCAACCTCAGACTCCTGGACTCAAGAGATCCTCCCAAATAGCTGAGACTACAAGTGCCTACCACAAAACTGGGATAGTTATTCTATTTTTAGTAGAGATGGGGATGGATTGGCTTTGCTCAGGCTGATCTTGAACTCAGAGCTCAGGTGATCCGCCTGCCTTGGACTCCCAGAGTACCAGGATTATAGGCGTGAGCCATCGTACCTGGGCTGCTTTTCCATTCTTGATGTAGTTTACTAAGGAGAATGTTCTCTAAATCCATCCAGGTAAATACGAAAGACAGGTAATAAGTTTATATTCTGTCTCCAGGGGATAGGACATCTTCTCCAGACCTTCTTAACTGTGATTCTAATTTTGAGATGGAGAGATTATTCACAGAGTGGGGTGCACAAGATTTAGGCGTCAGACATGGTAGATGAGAAACCAGCACTGTCCCCTCAGCATAAGCACACTTGAAGACTTGGCCTCTTCAGTTAAATGGTTAGTGACAACCACAGCTGATGTCTAGTGTGAAAGCACGTGTGAAAATACCGACAAGATGCTACCAGGACTCCTGGACCATAGTGGATGGTCAGTAGGTTTTTCATCCTCTTTCTCCTTCTACCTTTTTTTTTTTTTTTTAAGTATATTTTACTTTTTAATTGATACATAATAATTGTACATATTCACCACGTACATAGTGTTGTTTTACTACATATAATGCATGGTGACCAAATCGAGTTAATCAGCATATCTGTCATCTCAAACACTTATTGTTTCTTGCGCTGGGAACATTCAATAGCCACCTAGCTATCTGGAACTATATAAAATATTATTATTGGCTTGGTGTCTGTAGCACAGTGATTATGGCACTGGCCACACGCACCAAGGGTAGAGAGTTTGGACCTGGCCCCAGCCTTTTGCGACCACATAAATGATCACAAGAGAACACAGATTGACAGTACACACTGCAAGAGGTGAGGCTGACCATAGGGCAGGATAGCCCTGAGCACTTCTCACAGAGTCTTTTCATTGAGAAGATACATAATAGGTGGAAAGATTACTAAACAAAGACATGCAGGGGCTGCGTGCTCAGGGAATTGATCTCATAGGTGCCAATAGAGTATGTACTCAAGGAAATGATCTTCAAGGGTGGTAAGAAAATGATCTTCAAAACACTAAATGCAATTTTTATCCACTAATCCTTTAAGGAACTGTCATAAAATGCTTAATGTTTAACAATAGTCTTACTACTACAGGACTGAACTTGGCTCCTCCGGGATTACTGAGTTACCTGGCGGCTTTCATTCCAATGTTGTACTCAGGCCACCTGGAAGAAAGACTTGGGTATAAATCAGATGGTGATTTACACCTGTGCAGGGGACCACGGTGATTTATTACACCTGTGTAGGCGGGTCGCCACCCAAAGGGCAAACGACCCCAAAGAGAAAAGCAGGTTGCCTTTTATACCTTTTTTATTGCCATGCAAGCAAGCAAAAACAAAAGCAGAACATGGCAGTTAGCTGGGGCGGAGTTACACTCAGGGGGCTACAGCATGGGGACTACATGGCATACAATGTGATGGTTGGCATGGGGACAAACTTAGCAGACTCAGTAGCTTGGGAACTTCTGTTTAGGTAAGTTTTTCATCATTGTTCAGCTATTGCTAGGCTTTGGGGTAAATTTTTCCATTGTTTTACCTGTTGCTGGTAGTTCTTGGGAACTCAGGAAACTTCCCTGTTCTATTCTGAAATCTGTTTTCAGAATTAAACTAATAAGGGGGGTTTGAGACGGATGGGGATTCGGGCTGAAACAGTTAGGGGCCTTTAGGGGTCTTCTTGCGGGGTCGGTTACTACACACCAAGTCACAGGAGATTTCCAGGCTTGCCAGGAGAATTGCTCTCCTCTCTTGCTTGTTCTCAGTAATTCCTCAGATGAGTTATGATATTGGTGACTGCTATAGTAAGTATGATATTTAATCTTCTATATGGGCCTAATAAACAACAATGACAAGTGCAACAAAAAAATAGCTGGGCATTGTGGTGGGTCCCTATAGTCCCAGGTACTTGGGAGGCTGAGGCAAGAGAATCCCTTAAGCCCAAGAGTTTGAGGTTGCTGTGAGCTATGACGGCGCGACACTCTACCCAGGGCAACATAGTGAGACTCTGTCTTTAAAAATATATACATGTATATATTATTATTAACTAAAATCTTTCTACAATGGTATAAAGCCTAGAACTTATTCCTCCTGTCTAGCTGTGATTTTATATTCTTCAACAAATCTCTTCCTGTGCCCTTCTTCCACCCACCCTTCGCAGCCTCTAGTATGCTATGTTTGACTCTTTACTAATATGAGATCAAAGATTTTAGCTTCCACATATAAGAATGTGTGGTGTTTAACTCTCTGTGCCTGGATTATTTCACTTAATAGAATGTCCTCCAGTCCATGTTACCGTGAATGGCAGGCTTTTCCTTTTTTATGGCTGAATAATATCCTGTTATGTATATGTACCACATTTTCTTTACCCACTAATTGGTTGTTGGACACCTCAGCTCATTTCACAGCTTTGCTATTATGAATAGTGCTGCCATTAACATGGAGGTGCTGACGTCTCTTCTGTACACTGATTTTCGTTCCTTTGGAAAAATACCCACTGGTGAGATTGCTGCGTCATATGGTGGTTCCATGTGAAGTTTTCTGGGGAGTGTCTGTACTGTTCTCCACAGTGGCTGCACTAGTTTACGTTCCCAGCAACCACTTAAAAGTGTTCCCTTCTCTCTGCATCCTCACCAGCATCTGTTATTTTTTGTCTTTTTGATAATAGCCAATCTATTTGGCACTTCTTTTCTAGAATGGGCCTTAATGCCATAAATTATTTTAAGCCGAATTGTGGAAGCAGAGAAGTCTGCATCTTTCTGAGTACCTCTTCTCTCCTCTGGTGCTTCCATTTTTCTTGGGCACCAGGAAGCAATAATGTCAGCAACATTACAGAGCCTTAGAGTACAGAGAATGTGACACGTATGGAGTCTTCCACACAAACATACTCTACAGATGTCTATTTATTATGGTCTCATCTGTGTCTTGCTACAATTCTGGAAGGTAGCTGATGTTCTGCCAGGGTAGATGAAGTGTTTCTTTATTATAAACCAGAAAACTGAGGTTCAGAGAAGTCAAGTAACTGCCTCAAACTCACATATCTCTACCTGAGGGTATGAGCAATACTCTGCCTAGCAGAGCAAAGACTTGAACTAAGGCTTTGGCTTTGGACTGACCCTGCAGCCCTCTATGGCACCTGGGCACTTGCTCCTCCACTGTGGCTTCTGCCCAGCCTGCCTCTCCTGGACTGTGTCTCCTGATGCCTTCTCCGTTAATCAACACCACTCCTTCCTGCCCCACCATTTCCCAAATGCTGAACCATTGCTTTTATATCCTTCATCAAATCCCTCCAGAGGAAAAACAAACAAACAAACAAACAACTTTTAATATATTTCATTATGATGTTTTAAAACTTGATATTCTAGGCCAGGTACACTGGCTCATCCTAGCACTTTGGGAAGCCAAGTCAGAAAGATTGCTTGAGCCCAGATTGGGCAACATAGCAAGATTCCATCTCTACAAAAATATAAAAATTAACTCAGAGTGGTGGCCCACACCTGTAGTCCCAGCTGCTCAGAGGCTGAGGCAGGAGGATTGCTTAGGCCCACGAGTTTGTGGTTACTGTGAGCTGGGCTCACACCTCTGCATTCTAGCCTGGGCAGCAGAGAAAGACCCCATCTCTTAAAAAGATAAATAAATGAAATAACACTTGAGACTTTTCTGGGTAGGTAGGTTAATTCCCATCACCCAAAGATGGCCTTGTCCTAATTTCCAGAAGTTCTGGCTACGTTACCTTACATGGCAAAAGGGACTTTGTAGATGATTTTAAGTTAAGGACTGTGATTTAGAGAGATTATCCCAGATTATGCAGATATACCCGATCTAATCATGTTAAACTTGGAGAAGCTGTCCTGGCTGTGGTTGGAGGGAACTGTGAGTATGGAAGAAGAGTCAGAGAGATGTGATGCCAGAGGCTCTGAAGCAGGCATGAACCCTGCAACCTGGGCTTCAAGAGCAGGCAAAGATGTGTACTCAGGTGGCTCGGCTGCCAGGAGGAAGAATCCCAGTGTGAGCGGGGCAGCAGCAGAAATCTTTTCCCTTTCAGTTCTGGAGCCTGGAGATGTGAGATGAAGACATAGAGGGACTGTTCCTTCTGAAGGCACAGGGTGGAACCTTCTCCAGCTCCTCTCCGGCAGCTGGCAGCTCCCTGGCTGGCCATGGGCAGCCTCACTCCAGTCTTCTCAGGGCAGTGTTCTCTGAGTGTGTGTGTGTGTGTGTGTGTGTGTGTGTGTGTGTGTGTGTCTTCCTGCATCCAAATTCCTTCTTTTTATAAGAACATGGTCATATTGGGTTAGGTCCCATCCTAATAACCTCATCTTAACTCAATCATCTGCAAAGATTCCATTCCAGAGGAAGGTCACGTTCTGAGGTAGGGAGTTGGGACTTTAATATGCCATTTAGTGTGTGTGGGGGGGGACACAATTCAATCCATAACAAGGAAATGGATTCTCCCTGCCAGCCTCGTAAAGGAGCACAGTCTCCTGTGGACACCTAGATTTTAGCCCAATAAGCGCCGATTTGGACTTCTGAACAACAGAACTGTACAGTGATAAACATGTATTGTTTTAAGGCACTAACTTTGAGCTAATTTCTTGTGGCAGTAATAGAAAGCTAAAGCATCTTCTAAAAGCAATTTCAAATGGAAAAAAAAAAATAAGAAAAAAAGAGTCCAGGATGCTAAGTGGGAGGTCATGATGACAACTCACCACAAAAATCTCAAAAATGATGATGAGGTACCGCAGCCAGCACAGCTGAAGTGTTTAAGGCCATTCCCCCCTGATTGGCCTCGAGAAACAAGTCACCAGACAGAGGTCAGGCTTTTTCCTTTCTTGAAACAGCCATCTATCAAAGCCACCAGCTTTCCGTAGCTGATGGTGATTACCTCCCTGCTCAGGCTTCCTGTCCCTTCCTCTCCGTATTATCACATTAGCTTCCTCCGCCCTCGCAGAGCAGCCGCCCGGAGCGGAGCGAGTGGAAAACGTGGCGGCGTGCGCGCTGCCTGCTAGTGACATCAAGGATCAACTTCAACCAGGTTGTCCTGAAACGAAAAAGTGCAAGTTTCAAAGCAGAAAGCGAAACAGAAACCACACAACAAAACTAGGTTACAAGTACAATGCATTCCAAAGTCTGCTAGAAGAAAAAATCCAGCAGGCGCATGGCGCCCTGATCTACAGGACCCTGCCCTGCTCAGTGTTCTGAGATCCAGGGAGGATTTCCCACCCTCCACCCAGATCCCGGTCCAGGTTTCCTCAACCGAGGGTGCCCGTGTGCGCGCACATTCAAACTGTTAATTGTTCTTTTTCTCTGTAATATCCAGAGGTATTTCTTTTCTATAAATATTCTGATGTTTTAATAAATATTCTGACGTTATCTTAGCTGAGTCCCTCATTCTTTAAAGGCTGAAAGTTTGGAGCTGGATTGGAGCTCTCTACTGGAAGCGAAAATCCCTCATGAAAACATGGTGCCTCCTATCCACCTGCCAATATTCACCTGCGGGAATGGCAGTGGCCTCGGCCCTCCCAGCCAGGGGCTCCCACTGGGAATGTTCTGAACTCTCTTCTTCCCCGGGGAGCTTCTCAGGCTTGCTGCGCCCACGCCCTGACTTCATCCTTTGCCCCCCACCCCCAGGACGCGCCCCTCCCGCGGGGCTCCAGTCTGAGTTAATGGCCTCCCAGGTTGCACTGCCTAATATTTTGGACCTTTGACTTTTCACTTTCTTCACACCTCACATCCAATTTATTATTCAGTTCTGCCCTTTCCACTTTCCAAACCATCAGGACTCTAATCACATTTCAACACCTCCTCTGCTCCCAATCTGCTCCCAAACGCGCTGCTCCTCAGATGACTGCAGAGCCTTCTAACCTGTCTTTTTACTCTCTGTTTGGCCCTGTCTGCACTGGAACCACAGGAAACCCAGGAAGATACAAATCAGCTCTGGATTGCTCACTACCTTCCCGTGCCCCCACAGCCTCAGACAGAGCCACACTCCCTGCACTGGGACTGGAGGGCGCCTGCAGGATGGGCCGCCCCCCACCTGCCTGCGCCTGCCTCTGTGCTCACTCTCTACCTGCCCCCAGTCCTCTGTAGGTTCTTGCCTCCTAGATATTCCCCGAATGTTCTAAGGGCCTCTTCACCTGCTTCCTGCTTGCCCAGAAGGCTCTCACCTACCAACTTCAGGGTCCTAGTAAAGTATCTGCACCTCAGCGAGGCGTCTCTGATCATACTTCCCTTCCTTCCTCCACCATTTCTCCAACCCACGCACTACCTGCTTTGTTTATTCATCTGGTTTACTGCCTTTCTCTCTCTAGAATGTGAGCGCTGTGAGGACAGATGCTTCTCTAGTTTTGCTCCCTATCATCTCTGAATTCCTCTAATAATGCCTACTTCCAGTCCACAGCATCTGTGGCACTATACAGGTGAATGAATGAATTTCAGAAGAAGGTCAAGAAGTATCCAAAGTGCTCGTGATCTACAGAATTTCTCTTCTGCTACCAATGCCAAGACCCTCGGAAAATCAGCTGGCCTCTAAGGGAGTTACAAGTTGATGCAAAAGTCAGCATGCCCATAATGGAATAGCCAATTGTTCCTTCTAAGTTGTCTCTTTCCTGGAGTAATGGATGCTTTCAGGGGCTCCAGCAATAAAGCTGTGCATGGCAGAACACACCTTACCTCTCTGAGCACCAGGCATCATATTTTCTTAGAGAACACCCAAGGGCAGAAGTGAACATCATGTGAGAGAAATCAGACCTTGTGCTATTAGGGGCAGGCTTTGGGCATAAAGATCAGCCCCTGTTGCCTCTGCCACCACTCCATTCTCTACATGTGGCGGCGCACCAGCCCTGAGGACTCTCAGCCAGCACCTGCTCTCAGGTTCCCCACTCTATGCCAGGACAAGTGGCCTGTCTATGAATTCCTCCTATGTAGTCCTCTTATAAATTATAACTGAGTCCTTACCTATTCTAGAAGTTCCTCTGAACAGGGACTGAATCTTGTCCCTTATGGTAATGCAGTACCTAACACATCTGGTGCATAGCTCTTCAACAAATGCCATGAGCAATAAGTGAAGGCCACCCTGCTCCTGTAGCCAGAAGCTATCACTCTTGGGAAAATTCCAAAACCATTAGTCACAGTGGAAAAACTTCTAAAAAACATTTTCATTTTTTAGAGAGTAGGAGTGGTCCAGAGCTGAAAGTGGCCCAGTATGGCTGACAGCTACACAGAGGACATAGCAGAGGGCCAAGGCTTCTGGCAGGGAGGGCCTTGTCTGCAGACCTTTCCTGCCGTCTATGAGGGCGCCATTGCTATCTTTGGTCATACCTGCTAACAAAAGCAATTATCATAGCAACATTTAAGAAGGCTGAGAACATTGGCCTTCACGACTTATTGAAATCAAAAGATTAGAGAGGGAAGCAAATGTCTGAGAGTCATCGTGTGAGATATCCTAGAAGTCCTAGTCCTTGCAGGGTGTTGGGGGGGGCTGAATTGTGTCCCAGGATCACACCTCCACCACACAGGAGTGGCTGGTGATGCATAACTTGCATCAAAGGGTTTTTTTTCTGTTTTCATAATGATAGAAATTTCATGTTAAGTTCCCCCAAGAAGCAGGAATTTATAAGCATAATAAATAATTAATGATACCACCAGCAATGTCTTTTCTGGCAAAAGTAAAGCAGTGTGACGTTAAAGAGGACATTTACAGAAGTGAACAGAGCAATGTTTTTCAAACTGTTTAATCTCACGGCATGTTTGACCTTATAATTAAACCTCCATGGCACGCTTAAATTATGTTGATTAAAAAAAGAGTAAGAAAAAGAATATACTTTCTCTGCTTTGAACTTCTTTTGAAAATAATTTAATTAATGATCTTTAACAATTTTTGCACCTGTATGCGGCACACTGGTTGAAAATCACTGGCATAGAGAGAGAGGGACCTACCATCTCTCAGACCTGAGAGCACCTGGCTTTCTCCTTGGACATCCTGTTTAGCTTTGCCAGTGACTTGCTTTCTTGTCCTATATGATGGCACCTCCAGGGTTCAGAGCAGGGAGGACAACAGAGGCTGCATATAACATGTCTGTGATGCCTGACATGGATGAGCACTCATTAACTTGGTTGCTTCCCCAGTGATACTGGCGATCATAGGGCTGAGTCTAAATGGCAGGAGCGAGAGCTCACGGGGCAGCCTGAAAGGAGGCTGCTCACGGATTAGGAGATACGTGAGAATCGTCTCAGGAGAGCTTCTGCTTTAAAAAGCAGAAGAGACACTTCTGAAGAGCGTCTTTCTTCTCTTTTTGGGCAAGAGACATGAACAGAACCTTCTCTGAGGAAGACAGACGAATGGCTAACAAACATTTGACAAGATGCTCATCGTCCATAATCATCAGAGAAATGCAAATCAAAACTACCCTGAAATATCATCTAACCCCAGTAAGATCAGCCCACATCAAAAGTCCCAGAGTTACAGATGCTGGCGCAGATGTGGAGAGAGGGAAGACTTTTACATTGTTGGTGGGACTGCAAACTAATATAGCCTCTTTAGAAAACAGTATGGAGAATTCTCGAAGAATTCCCATGTGGCACCATAGTCCCACTATGAGGCATCTACCAGAAGAAACAGAAATCATTTTATCATAAGGGCATTTACACTAGATTGTTTATCACAGCTCAATTTATGATTGCCAAGATGTAGAAACAACCTAAATACCCATCAGCTCAGGAATGGATTAATAAGCCGTGGTATATGTAGGCCATAGAATACTATTCAGCCATAAAAAGGATGGTGACTTTACATCTTTCATATTAACCTGAATGGAGTTGAAATACATTCTTCTCAGTAAAGTGTCATAAGAATGAAAAAGCAAATATCCAATGTACTCGATACTAATATGAAACCAGTAGACCATCATATTCATGCCCACATTGGAGAAAAACTCATTTCAATTTAAGTCGGGGCAGGTGGAATGAGGGAGAGGTTAGAGGGAGGGGAGCTGAGGTGCTCCCACCTCATGGGCAAAGTGTCGGGGTCTATGGCACATCTTTTGGGTGCAGGACACAAGTACAAGAGGGACTGTACCTAACAAATTCAAATATTGTCACCTAGTTATTTGTATCTTCACAAACCTGAAATTTAGAAAAACAACAGTAAAAATTAAAAGTAGGAGAGATATTCAGAGTCTGGTGAAAAGATCAGGAGCCACTCCTTGATCCAGATATTGTATACACAGGGAAGAGAGGATGGGTGCTGTCAGCGGGCCAGAGTGATGAGCTGGGACTGCGTCTGCCTGGGCCTTAATTTGGTTATCTTTCTTTCATACTTACATATACTTATATATTAAACATTACCTACCGTATTAGCATCAGACTTTCCTTGGATAATCGATTTCCCTGTCTTATGTTCCAGTGACTAGCAGCTCAAACTCTGATAATGACTCCTAGCAGGCAGCCTTTTTCTCAGAGAAAAATACTTTCATTAATAACAAGACTCAGCCATAGGGGAGAAAAACCTGACCTTTTCTATGCAGAGTTTCCTTTCTCAGATATAATGAAAAATGCAGGGGCCACAGGCACAATAAGCTTTTGAAAAGGCATTTAAGAAGCTTCAAATACTGCTTTGGTTAAGTTGGAAAATGGCACGAAATTGCATTTGAGGTGTCATCTGACCACTAGCAGGGACGCAGGGATGAGAAATAGATGGCCGTGTTTTTTGCAGGTAACTGGCAAAGCTGAGGCCAGAAGGAGACAAGGACAATCTAGGTAATAAGTGTCTTTGGCAGGAAAAGTGCAATTCTACAATCAACTCCTGTTTTCAGAAAACCCATGAGCTCAAAAGTCTTGCATAGTTGTTTATAACTCATTTAAATTATTTTTTATTTTTATTTTTCTGTAGGAAAACTCTTGCACAGTGAAACTCAACTTCTGTGAATTTCGTGCATTATAAAATGTCTTTTTTTTTTTTTTTTTTTTGCCAGGGGAAGGTATGGTTCTGGCAAAATACATGTAAGTTCACAAAAGACCCTTGCAATTTCCTGGCCTTGGCTACATTGCTCCCACTTTACAAAAGGATAGTGTGGCCCTAACAGAAAAAGGTTGTAATGCTGCTGTGACCTTGGTCATATTTCACTGCTTGTGGAGACCGTCCACTGGGTTTTGCACTTATACATGTTTCCCAAGTTTAAAGGGAAATGCCTTTGAAAATGCCTCCTCCAGGAACCCTTCCTATCTTTGACTTTTTATGGGTAAAACCTGCTTTCTGGGCAGCCCGGAAGCCCTTTATTTCTACTTCTCATGGGCACTGATTTTCTACCTTTCAAAGAGTGTAGTATGATTTAATGCAACTACATAGCTGTCCCACACTTCAGGTCTAAATTTAGTTCTATTATCTACCACCTATTTGAGTTTGAGAATTTCCCAGTACCTCCTTGTAAAATGAGAACAATATTTTTTTAAAGCATTGTTAAAAGCCAATAAATCACAAAGTTAACCTTCAATAATAATAGTAGCTACTGGTAAGGGAGCCCTTTCCTTTGGTGCCTTAAATGAAGTATTTCATTTAATCTTCCCCTGGTGCCTATAAGGTGGGTGCAGTTACCATATCCCACTTTACCCTTCAGGAAACCAAGAGAGTTGTCTAAACTACAGAGGTTCTCCCTGTCTGTGAAAGCCCCTCATCACTACTGTTCTGCTTCCGATGAGGATTTTGTCCTGCAGTCATATGGGTGCTTTTTACTTATCTACATGCACTATATTGAGTTATGTATATTTCAGATAATTAAGTGAGTCCCTTTTTAATGACAAGATCCATATTTGATCTATTTTTGTTTTCTCCAGGGCACATTTGGCAGGCTGAATAATGCCCCCCTCAAATATATCCACATTTGAATCACTGTGAATGTTACCGAATATGGAAAAAAAAAAAAAAAAAGAATGTGCCAATGTGACTAAATTTAGGATCTTGAAATGAAGGGGTTATCCTGGGTTACCCAGAAAGTCTCTTCATGCAATCTCGTATATCCAGCATGTGCATTATGGTCAGAGGAGGATTTGTCATGAACAAAAGAGAAAAAGACATCTGAGCCCCAATGCTGAGATTGGAGGGATGTGGCCATCAGCCCAGTGATGCTGGCCACGCTGGAAGCCTGGGGAGACAGCTGCAGCTTCTCCTCTCTCCCCTCTGGAGGGTGGATGGTCTTTGCACACCTTGAGTTTAGACTGATTTTAGACTTCTGGGCTTCAGAACCATGAGAAAATTATTTTCAGTTGTTTTGAGCCACCAGGTCAATGCTAATTTGTTACAGCGGCCACAGGAAATGAATATGAATACATCAAGAATACTCATTAAATTAAATAGTAGAACTCTGGCTTCTCGTTTCCATAGTAAGAAAGATCACCTCTTCTGTTCACCTACAATGATCCTCTTTAATCAAAAATGCAAGGACTGCACATGAGATACAACCTTGATGTATAACTTCAAAGAAAACACAGCGGAAGGCAAGTATGTTCACACTGCTCCCTCCCCCGCCCAGGGTTCGTCCAGCGCATCTTCTCCCAGCTCCACTGACAGTTGTGTCAACTCCCTATAGAAGCAATAGACTGGCCTTTTGCACAGACATCAACTACTCTGACTCCTTCCGCCCACAAACTGTCTAAAACAGTGAAAAGACAGGGAAAAAGCTTAAATTCCTGGTTGTAGAAAACTTCTAAGATTTGATTCCTGGAAAGAAGATCTCCTTTCCTAACATTGTTAAAAATCAGTGGAGCTTGGACAAGACAAGAGAAGCAAAGCTTCCCTGCAGTCTTGGGGTGGCCGTGAATGGGCCAGACTGAGCTGGTTCCCACAGGACCATACACACAGAGGCCACTGCACCTGCTGCCTCCAGCATATAAGCCTGGGAGCCCCTGAGGATACAGCCTTTTGGCAGGATCTTGTTGTCAGGAAAGCCCAGCACAGAAGCTCCCACCCAAATCTGGAGAACAGAAAGTCAGCTCCCCAACCCCAGCTTCCACCCTCTTTCCTTGAAATCTTTCTGCCTCAGAGGAAGCCAGGGGTGAGCATATCTTGAACACTAAACATCTTATTTCAGGAGACCTGAAACACTAAATGCCTGGAGAGACTCGTTAACTGACTGAAATTCTCTGAGATCCTAGGAAAGGATTAAAGACAAGGTGTTGAGTTCCTGTGCTGTGGGCAGAGCCAGAGCCCTTGAGGATGGGGCTCCTGTCCGTGGACGGGGGCATCGCAGGGGCAGATGGGGGCATCTCAGGGGCAGACGGAGGCCTGTGGCTGTTATGCCCAAATGCTACTGGCTTTTCAGATGAGCCAAACCAACCCCTTTGTATGCGTCTTGCAGTGAGTGCTTCTGTAAAAATGGTTTGTAGATTAATGTCTTTTTGTAAAAATTTTATTTCAGAATATTACAGGGGTACAAATGTTTTGGTGACACGAGTAATGCCTTTAAAAGTCACAAAGAACTTCCAGTTCTCTCAGGATGAAGTCAGTAGCCACATACCTCCAGCTTTTCCCCTCACAATTAAAAATCCCTAGATGTGACACAATAACAAGAATAGAAAGACTTTGACCTACAGAAAGAAGAAGGTGCCTGGGGCCATGGGACGCATGGAAAGACAGAGTGGTAACCTGTCTGATTTTTCTTACTGCCTCCCTTATATCTCTGACAGGGTCCTGCAAAAGCCCTCAACAGGCACAGACAAAAATATCTCCAAGAAAGCCTGTTCCTCTGAGCCAAAGGACTGGGGAAGGAATGGCCTAACAACATAAAATCTTTTGGGCAATACCAACTCTACTTCAGGAAAATGCCAATGGATGAAACCTTGCACCCACTCTTACTTGTACAGTACCAGTGCAGCCAAGAAGGTGAAAAACTGATCTTCTGGACCTCCTCACCCCCACCTCTACTCTGCAGAGTCAGTGTGAGCTAAGTGGTCCAATGCCCTCCCTGCTCATATCTACAGGGAAAACATGCAGCTGACCTCCTTCCTATCATTTGTCCAGCAGAAGCAAGTACTCTGAATCCTGCCAGGGATTGTTACAGTTGAGCTTCCATATCCATCCATCGTCAACTACTAACCAAGGTGGTGCTGGCCAGGGTTAGTAGCACTGCTCTGTACCCTCACTCTGGACCAGCAAGGCACAGCAGTGAGCTGACCCTCCACACTCACCTAGCACCAAGGACGTGAAACAGCAGTGCTGAGAATGAATAGTTGGCATTCCCGTGGAGAAATAAATTTTAAAAATCTCTTACAGAAAATAGAGGTGGAAGAAACATTTTCTAACTCATTTTAGATGCTAGTATTTATAACCCTGGAATAAAAAATAAAGACCACACAGAAAAGAAAATCTATAAACCAATATCTCTCCTAAAATTAGACATAAAAATCTTCAGCAAAACACTAGTAAATTCAATTGAACAGTGCAGGGAAGAATTATATACCACATCAGACAGATTGGATTTTTATGCCAGGCTAGTGGCAGGTAGTTCAATATTCAAAAACCAGGGAATGAAATCTATCACATCAACCAGCACTAGAAGAAAAATCATATGATCTTATCATTTGACATAGAAAAAGCATTTTGTAATATCCATTCATGATAAAAAAGAAACTCTGAGTAATATAGGAAAAGAGGACTCTTCATCAACCTGATGAAGCACATCTACAAAAACACCTGCAGCTCACATCCCACTTGCTGGTAAAAGTGTAAATGCTTTTCCTCTGATAGTGGGATAGTGGGATAGTTTTCACTGCTCATTCAGCCTAATAACGGAAAGTCTAGCCACTACTATAAAGCAAATAGAAGAAGGCAAAGCCATACACACTGGAAAACATACGATAAAACCTTTCTTATTTGCCAGTGCCATGAGTGCCTATGTAGAAAACTTGGAGAAATAAAAAATAATAATAATAATAAATAAACAAAAGAAAAAAAACAGGTCTAAAAATCACACTCCTAGAACAAATAATTGAGTTTAGCAAATTAGCAGAGTATAAAATCAACACACAAAAATCAATCTCATTTCTATACACAACAATGAACAGGTGTAAACAAAAATTAAAACACAATGCCATTTATAATCACACCAAAAATCATGAAATACTTAGCTGTAAATATGATAGAACATGTACAGACTTGGATGCTGAAATGCACAAAGCACCAATGAAAGAAATCAAAGAATAGCCAAGAAAATGAAGAGGCATACTGTCTTATACATAAGAAAACCCAGTGATAAAGACACCAGTTGTCCACAAATTGACCTCTAGACTTAGTATAATGCCTTTGAAATTCCAGAAATGACTTTTTTTAGACATAAAAAGTCTAAAGTTCTGTTTTGGCTGTGTTTCTTGTGGTCTGTTCCACTTCTGGTTCATCCTCACCCTGGAAAATAATATTGTAGGATTCTAGTTTATTGTTGGGAGAGTCTTTTGTACCTTCTTTGAGTCTTTGGTCTTATTCTTCCATAGGTTGTCAAAGCAAATGTTCTACTAATCCCTACTCCACCACCTGAAATATTCTCAGGGATAAAGTATCTGTGCACACTTACCTCTCTACATTCTATTTTTTCCCACACTTTTTTGGCCTGCTAATTCGTTCTTTTGTCATATATTCAATACTTATGGGAAAATTTAAAAAATATATTTTAAATTTGTTTCCAGGTAAAGTTTGACATCAATTGTCTAATATTCCATTCTCTAATATAGTCACAGATTTTTTTTTTAATTAGGAAAGAATGAATACTTCCATTAAGCTCAAAAATTATGAAGGGTATAATTCTTATTTGACTGACAACTGGAGTGATTGTTCTAATTTCCATTTTGCAAACATCTATAAATATTGGAAATTTAAGTATAATTGAAAATTATGCAAATTATTTTCATGTGCAAAAAAATGACACATTGCTCATTAAAAATCCCTTTTAAATTGCATCAGTAATATGCAAGGAATGTTAACTGATTTTTGTAAATAAATTAGTAAATAGAAAAAAGAAATTGAATCAAAGTTACTAAAACTGAAGAAACTTTTTAAATTTACTTTGATAACTTTAAATTTACTGATCATATCATTTAACACACCAATGAATAGTGATGACATAAACACTTGAGTGGCAAGTCTCTTGGGTTCATTTAAAAAAGATTATAGGGAGAAGAATTCTCATTTGTTTCCAGCTTTTTGACTTCCTATTTAGCAAAAATAGGGTATAACAGTTGAACATTGTTCCCTGTGCTCTCAGAGGTCTTTAAGTGGCCTATTCCAGTAGCATCTAAGTTCCTGAGCTCCTAACTCTCCTTGTAATCTTGATGTATAGCCTGTATTAGATACTACAGGTAAACTCAGTCTTTTAATTTCCTGGAGAGTCTAAGGCAAATGTTTGGTCACATTTAACTGAGTAAAAGTTAAGATCTACATCTTTGTCTACTAGACTCAGGTACCTTACCTCTCAATGACCATGAAAGCCCTTTCCATACTTGGAAGACAAGACCATTTCCATCCTTTTGAAAATAATAACAAAAGAAGAAATCATATCATATATTTGAGCCATGATTTAGAACTTACAAAACATTCCCATGAACATGATATAATTTGGTTGTTGTAAGAGCTGGATAAGTTGGTTGGAAAAAGTAATCAACAGTTTCAATATGCCAGCTAACTTGGTCTCTCTGGCTAACAGTCTTCACTATCATTGCTCGTGCTTCAAGCCACATCTTGTAATATTTTTCTAAAAAGTTTCTATTTAGAGAAAGAGATAGTGTGTCCATATAAAATGTCTCATATATTTTTCTAGGATTTTTTTTACTGTAGGTAGCATATTTTTCTTTTTTTTTTTTTTTAATTTTCTCAGCTCACATTTTTCAGTTTGTTCATTCTATCCCCCCTTTCATTCAGTATCTTCTTTCTTTGAAATTTGTGATAACCTTGTCTTATGCAGCATCTGAGAAAACAAATTATTGAGCATTAAAATAAGGTAAGGTTGACACTCAATTCTAAAGGAAGGACTGCTATCGTACTACAAATGGGTTTTAAGTTAGAATGGCTAATTCTAAAATCTGTTTTTTAAGCATTTATATTTTCAGAAAATACTAAGTAACTTGTATATTTGGAAAATAGCAGGTCTGCTCATAGAATTTTCAAAGCAAATGTTTTAATCTTTTTCCTTGAACAATATCCAGACCAGGGACTTGGATGGCAGAAAACTGAACAGTGCCAATGTTTGTCATCATTTAATCAATATCCAGACTGGGCACTCGGATGGCAGAGAACTGAACAGTGCCAATGTTGGTCATCATTTAATCATGGCAGAATTGCTTTCTCTGAAAGACACCTCCTTAGCTTTATTTACAGATAGAAAAGTCAGATCAAAATTAAAAGTATGTTCTGTGGTTCAAATATGGTAACTAATGAGATTTTTCTTAAGACAATAAAGAAGTACAGATTGTTGTTCCATGTAGATAGGCCAAATAGCACCTTCTAGAATGCAGTATAAATATGAACAGAGGACTTACTTGAGATAGCAACAGTCTTAGGGAGTTTGACTTTTCCAGTCCCATGAGATTGGGCTGAGAAATGAATGAGAGGAAACCTGTCAGGTTTAATAGCCAGTTAATGAGAGGTATAACCTCTGGAGAATATATTATAAGATGGTTACTTCTGCCCATTTAGTTGGGTAAATGATTTTGAAGTCTTACCTTTGAAACAGGTGTGATATTTAAAAGAAACAAAACAAAAAACTTATAAGCAGGAAAGCAGCCAGCCACGTGATAGGTATTAATTCAACCAGCCTAATGGGCAGTGCATTGGCTGTATAACAGCTGATTCCACATAGTGTTTACCACCTCTCAACGTGATAGAAATTCTGACACTGTGAAACTTAACATACTTTCTACGTAACTACTACATCTTTCTCTTTTCAGATCGCGACATTTGTTGCCTCCGTTTGACTCAGAAATAACAGGTGCGGCATTGGGAAGAAAGGAGAGGAAACTTCCTGTCCTCTGAGAATATTCTCTTATTTCCTTTGCCAGAGTTTAAGCAATAGAGTGACAGTGGAATACTAGAGTTAGGAAAGCTCTCCATTACTACCTAGTGCAATGTTTCCAAATGCACAAAACATGAACCACTGCTTTCAACTTATCTGAATCACATGGTGAAAAAAATTATTCCTTTCATAATTTTCTTTTACTCTTTTCTCAGAGGACAGAGAAAATTTCTTTGTGCAAGGTTTCCTCAACACCCCTCCAACACAGTTTTGTAATTTCCATTTTTCATAAAGAGAGTATAGCTCTTCATAGAGAGAGCAGCTCTGATACTTAAAGTCTTGTCAGATGAGACAACTTAACTAGGATTTATTGGCACTGCTTTTTAAAAAAATACGTATTTTTAAGTTACCATCTATAAGATGTTATACTTATTATTCAGTTATAGAGGTAATTTTTTTATTAAAGTAAACTTAAGCAGAATGGATCAATATAAAGAACACTTAAGTAAATAATACTGCAGGAAGGATACAGCTCTGGCAAAAATCATAAACATGGGAGGTTGCTCAGAAAATTGAAGCTTGAGAAATGCTCTCTGTGCAACTTTGTTTTTGGACAGATGAGAAAAGGACAGGGAAGCCCAGGTGATTTGATCAGGTTTACAAGAAAGCTCCTGGCAGACTTAGACCTATAATCCCTGTCTATTTTCTCTCCATATGGTATATATTCAACTAAGTCACAAAGCCTTTCCCTAACTCAGGAAGACAGGCTAAATTAGCTCTGCCCACAGAAGTAGATAATTTATAAAAAGACATGGTACACGTCTCCAGTGTTATACAAAATACTAACATTAGGCTTTAATGGGCATTTAAAAGAGCACTGAGTCATATTGAAGGGTCTAATGTTACTTTTAAGATAAATAGGAAGAAGATACTGAAGCTTAGGTTTGGGAATTTCTACAGCAAGATGCCACTTGGAGACGCCCTGTAGATAATTTTGAACAGTTGGACAATTCACTAGTTCTCTAGTTTGACTGCATATGGGATCACACAGGGTTCTTTAAAAAATATGTTTGGATGCCACCTCTAGAGATTATGATTTAATTGGCATAATGTCAACCTGGGCTTGCGAGTTTTAAAAGCCCACTTGGTGATTCTAATATGCAGCCTAGTTTGAGAATCACTTCTTAATATCAACCCAAGTATCCAAAGGGCCCTGTCATGGGGGAAGGTCATCTCCATGACTATGTTTGCCACCCCGCATTTGTCAACAGCCTTTAAGGACAAGTCTTCATGGATTTGGAATGTCAAAAGGAAGGTTATCTTATCCTGTCACTATTCCTATAGTGACAGAAATACGTGTTTATAGAGTGAATTGTGTCTGTATGTGTGTTCCCAAAGTCCTGTTGGCCTTACCTGCTTTCTTTTGATTAGTGTTAAGATGATATATTTTTGTCCATCTATATGTATGTTTATATTTCAGATGGGTTTCCTGAAGACAACATATTATTGGGTCTTGTTTCTTGATCCACTCTCACAATTTCTTTCATTTGATGCATTTAGATCAATGGCATTCAAAGGTGATGACTGCCATAGTTGGATTAATGTCCACTGTATTTGTTTCTATTTTCTACCTATTGTCCTTGTTCTTTGTTCCTGTTTGTGTTTTCTATTCTTTTTCTGGTTTTTAATTTAGCATTTTATATGATTCTTTTTTTTTTCTCCTTCCTTAGCATATCAGTTACACCTTTTTTTTTCTCTCTCAAATGGTTTCCCTAGAGTTTGCACAATATATGTACAATAAATCCAAGACCACTTTTTTTTCTTTTTTTTTTCTTTCTTTGTCTTTTTTGAGACAGAGCCTCAAGCTATCACCCTGGGTGGAGTGCTGTGGCATCACAGATCACAGCAACCTCAAACTCCTGGGCTTAAGTGATTCTCTTGCCTTAACCTCCTGAGCTAAGCCCCTGTAGCTAAGCCCCTCCCAGCCCCTGTAGCTGGGACTACCTGCACCCGCCACAGTATCTTGCTATTTTTTTCCTTTTTTGGTTGTAGTTGTCCTTGTTTGGCAGGCCCAAGCTGGATTCAAACCCACCAGCTTTTTGAGCCACAGGCGCCAAGTCACTCTAAGACCACTTTTAAATAACACTATGTTGTTTCACACGTATCTTGGGTCTCTTATAATTATTAGGAAAATAATCCTAATTCCTCCCTCCTGTCCCTTTTATCATTGATATCATTCATTGTACTTATATATAAACATGCATAAGTACATATAGTTACATATGTGTGTAAGATATAAAACATACATAATCAAATACATTATTACTATTATTATTTTGAACAAATTATTATCAGATCAACTAAGGAAAAGAAAATAAAAGTTTTAATTTTACTGTCACTTGTTCTTTCTTCAGAGTTCTTTATCTCCTTATGAAGATCTAAGTTTCTAACTTTTCTAAAGAACTTGTTTTTAACTGTTTTTTTCCCAGGCAGGTCTATTGGCAACAAATTCTTTCAATGTGTGTATGTCTTGAAACTGTGTTTTATTGACTTTTAATACTCTTTGAAATTTTATATTGACAGCTTGACGTGATGTACTAGGTAAAAGGAACTACTGTAACTTGGTCTTTAGTAATGTGGTGGTAAAGTGTGGGGAAAAGGGAAACATTTGTAGTCCTATGATTAGATTTTACTCTTTTAGTGAGCCAGTGCCTCTGAACTATGATCTCACATGTGTTTCTTGGTTAAGTCCTCCAAGTTGGGTGGGATAGGATGGCTAGAACTGGCTGGAGTTGAGTATTTTCCTTGTCCCAAGTTAGTTGAACTCTGATAACACCAGCAGGTTAGGTTCTGGTAAACTAGTTTCTCTTGCAGGGAAGACTTCGTTGAAAAGAACAGAGTACTCTGGCTTATTTAAAAATCTTCCTTTTCCCTTCCCATGCCAGAAGCACAGAAGATTATTTTCTCATGTTTACCTTGAAAACCTGATTCAGCTCCTGGAGTGAAATTGACAAAGGTGTTGATGCAGCCCCTAATGAATGGGCCCCCCTTGAATTTTATCTCTAAGATATGTTCACGCTAAGCCTCTAGCAATTCATTGATTATAGTTCAGATTTCCCTTCCCCAGTTTCTATTCACGAGTCTCTCCTCTGGCAGGACATGACTCCCTGTTCTTGTCCATCTGTTCAATTGTGAGGCATAGTTTGACCTATGTCCTCACAATTCTTGCAGATCCAAGTGGAGATTTTGTTTCAGTGTGCTTACGTTTTTATTTGACTGAATGGTGGCTTTCAAGCTCCTTACCTGCAGAACCAGGAGCTAAAAATCCAACAAAAGACTTTTAAAAAGAAATTTTCTAATTAAAATTAGGAGTGTAATGCCAGTTGTCTAATTCAGATAGACTAGAGAGAAACCCAGGCATGGAGGTGAGGTGCAACATGTTTTGTTTAGTTCACGGCAGCTGGTGAGCTACATGGGAGATCCACCCTTATCCAGCTCCTGGTGGTTAAGGAGCTGAGGTACATGGATCATCCACAATCTTTGTTCTGTCACCCACACAAGGGGAAGGTCTTGTACATCTTCATGCCCACAGGAACAAAAGTGACAACATGTCAAGAAGCAGCTACATGAGCATGACATCACTGCACACAGTTATGGTATCTGGGAGCACATGGTACCTTCTGGCAAGAACATGTGTCAGGAAGCTCAGAAAGCTTTTTCTTGTCCCACATCTAAGGCCATGGGCAAGAAAGCCCAAACATTTTTGTCAGTCCTCACAAGGATCCTCAAATGCCAAATTCATTTATTCTAAACTGTAAAGACCAATTACTCCAATTCTCACTCCTTCTATGAATTACAATTTCTTTGGAATTTGTGCTCATGAAAGACTAATTGTATTGTAATAAAATGAGCATAACATACAACATGATATTTTACCAATATTTTAGGTATACATTTCTATGACATTAAGCACATTTACATTGGGCAGTTATCAGCACCATTAAGCTTCATAACGTTTTCATCTTCTCAAACAGAAACTGAACATCTAGTAAACAAAAATTCTTCATTTCCTTCTCCCTTAACTTCTAGTAAACACCATTATACTTTCTGCTTCTATTAATTTTATTATTCTAGATACCTCATATAAGTGAAATTGTGTATTTGTTCTTTTTTATCTTGCTAATTTCACTTAGTATAATATGTTCAAGATTCATCTATGTTGTGGCTAGAGTGTGTTAAGATTTTCTTCCTTTTTAGATCAAAATAATTTCATGTATTCTTGACTGGTGCAAGATTTGCTATTTCACCAATGCTTCTATAGATAACATGGCTACTGCAAACTTAAGACTGGTCTTGGAGATGTCTTCTAGACTTGACATTTGGGGATAAGGAGGGGAACCTGATGCCAACCACACCAGTGAATACATGTAGAAACTGACTTACCAGGTCCTGTGACCCTCTACTTATGAACTGTCTCAGCCTGGAAGGCAATTTCTGTTTCCCAACCCTGTGAGTTCATCCCCAGACAATCAGAACCCAATTCCCAGCCTTTCTTTTTTTTTTTTTTTTTTTTTTTTTTGCCAAACTACCTTAAAAATCTCATGCATTACTATGGGGTCTCTCTATATTGCCCAGGCTATATTTTCCCTAATTCTGAATATCTGACATTTTAATTGGTCCACAGAGAAGCCTGAAGAACTGCTATTTATTCCTCCAGTGAGTCCATGTATCACCAAATCTCATCTCTTGTTTCCTGTGTCCAGAGATAACTGCCATTCTAAAATTGTTTTCATATTTATAAATGAGAATTTATAAAATTTTCATAGGTATACACACATTATACATATACACATGCACTTTTTCCTGTTAAAAGACTATTTGCTAAGCCAAAAGTTTTGTCATTGTCTCTCCTGATCTCAGAATGCAAATGGAAAACAAAATTGTTTGCTACTGAGACCAGGAAACAGAATTGCACATTGCAATCATCCCTCTCTCGCAAAGCAAACAGGTTTTAAAACCTCTAAAATATAATTCATTTAAGATAATTAGCAAATTAATTCATTCATTTACAAAGCTATAAAGCTTTAACTACTCAACTTGTTTAGAAGATATAAAAATCCGTGTATGTCTTCAATATTTTATGTCTTTATAAAGAAGACAATTCACTCATAACCATGCATTAGTCGCTTTAAAAATATTTGAGTGCCTAGAATGCCCCAGGAATTACATTAGGCATCTGGCAGTAAAAATCCATGTCACTTTCTAATGGAGTTAGTCAAGGAGAATGAATGAGCACAGGACACTATGTGCAAAGCCAATAACTTTGCTAACAGCAAATGGCTTTCTGAAATTACAAAACAAAATGATGATTTTCAATTTTCATTTATATTTCCAAAGGAAATGGTCCTTTTCAAATGACTACCACTTTACAAAGAACAAAAGGCAAAAACACTCAAAAGTTTATTCAAATGATATATTAATTTTATAATTGCTGTACATTTGTGTATAGGCATTTGTTAATCATAATTTCTGCATGTGATTCTCAGAATTCCCAGTGTAGACTTTTTAAGTGCATTTTAGTTGTTTTTACTTTGCCCGAAAATCATGTTCACAAGTTTAACTTGATTTTTCTAGTTATTAAATACTTTTTGTAGGCTAATTTATTTCCTCTGCATGCGTCTTAAAAATCATCTTCTGTTTAATAGTGTTTATGTTAAATGACTCCCAGAAACTACCATGCTTGTAATAAAAATAATTTTACTTGAAGTAAACAATGAGGAAGTGTGATTTAAAATCATAAAACAAAAAATTAATAAGTAATTTAAGTATGAATAAGAAAAAACAAATATTTAAAGACCTTTCTGGGAGAGATAAACTTTATTCTTTTAAAACACTATTGTAGGAGAATGAGGGAGAGGGGAGGCGGGAAGGGGATGGGGCGTCATGGTGTATGACACACCTCTTGGGGGCAGGACACAATTACAAGAGGGACTTCACCTAGCAGCCCTGATCAGTATAACCTAATTCTTTGTACCCGCGATGAATCCCAAACAATAAAAAGCAAATAAAATAAAATAAAACACTATTGTAAGAACATTGGCTTAGGAAATGTTTCTTATAAGTACTGAAAATTACAAACCATGTACCCAGGTTTTTTACATGTCCAATTTGCATAAAACATTTATTTTGTTGACTTGGACTCACCAAAGCATGACTTGCTACTAACATAGGAGAAATTAGATAGATTCATCTTGTTCACTGTCTAAAGGCCAGACTTCTAGTTAATGTGAATAATATCAGAGGGAAAACAACAGAGCCATAAAACCGTTCATGCAGCAAATGGGAGACTGTACCCTTGGTCATAGCCAACCAGAGTGTCACAGGTCACAGGGCACTGAATCCTTTTTGTTACCAGATGGTTCCTAAGAGGGAGTTCACTAATTTTTTGCTGCCATTGTAACTCAACCAGGTCTTTTTCTTTCCTTGCTTGTATTTTCTTTTTGTTTTTCCTGTAAGAAACCAGGTTTCTCATTCTGTCCACATTTATTATCCAGCTTTGAGTACTTAGGAAGGTTACTCTGAAAGGAGTGCTCTTTAGTTTTGTTGAAATCCTATTCGTAGGAAACCCTTCATTCCTGGGTAAGGTAGTACTAAGTCAATGCCAGGGTATGCTGCAGACCCTGTGGTGAGTGTTCCTCTCATAGGCGTCCCTTCAGGGTTCACGGGGTTCTACATGAACAGTTGGCACAGAAATACTGTGTCACTATTTAAGAAATGTTTGCTAGTTTTTATTGCCAACAGATGGTTTCACATGCTTCAGATTCAGTAGAGAAAAAGAAATGGCCATAAAAAGAGGGTGCATTAAGGCAAAAAAGCACCAAAAAGAGCACTCTAGAGAGGTAAGCAGAAAGAGAAATTTAGAAAGAGGAATTAGACCCAAGAAGGGAAATATGGTGCTGCCACCCTGGGATTCTACGACAGGCTTCGTATCTGAAGATCTTGGATTACACTGTAACCTTCAGAGGGTGTCTTAACCCATTGGTTCTTCAGTGTACTCAGCTAATAAAAGTATCATCCTTGTAAGATTACTGTGAGAATTATAGCAGTTAAGTTAGAAACATGCCTAGGACATGATTTTTCAACAAGTATTAGCTTTTATTGTTGTTTTCTCTAAGTCTCAAATAGAGTTTAAAAGAAGCAGCAATAAAACTCAGAAGAGAGGCTGGACTTCATTGTGCCTGAGTTATTATGGGCTTTCAACAGGCTTTATTCAATTCATCTGACATTGTTTAAGTGCCAGAAAAATAAAGTTATAGTCAACAACTAAGTGAGTTGAGAAGTTTTGGTAAAATAACTTTCATTTTATCTCATTGACATATAACAAATTGCACGTGTTTAAAGTATATAATGTAAGTTTTGGTATGTGTGATTGTGTGTGTGTATGTGTGTGTGTTTTGCCAAATATTTTTGCTGCATCTGTTGAGATGTTCATACACATGATTTTTTTAAATGGTGAATTATATTGATTGTGTTTTAAAATATTTACCCTACCTATTTCACATATTGTTGGATTCATTTTACTAACATTTTATTTAGAATTTCTGCATTTATGTTCATGAAGTATATTGATCTGCAGTTTTCTTATGTCTGTGTTGGGATTGAATATCAGGGTAGTGCTGGCCACATGGTACAAGTTACTATTATTCCTTTCTCTTCAATTCAATTTCTGTAAGAGTTTATACAAAATTACTATTTGTTTTTTAAAAATTTAATGGAATTCACCATTGGATCCATTCAGGCTCTGTTTTTCTTGTAGAAAGGTTATACTTCAAATTCAGTTTTGTTACTAGAGGTAGGATTAATTCTAATTATCTACCTCTTTGTGAGTGAGCTCAGTGAATTTGTGTCTTAAGGAGCATATATATTTCACCTCCATTTTCTAAATTATTACCATGAAATTCTTCATGATAATTACTCCTTAATTATTCTATTAGCAGAATATATAGTGATATCACTTCTCTCATTGGCAAAATTGGTGGTTTCTTTCTTCCCTCTTTTCCTGATTTCTCTGGCTAAAGTTTTAGCAATTTTATTGATCTCTGAGAACCGACGGACGATTTTAAGGATGTTTTTCTCCATTCTTTCTTTTTGTCTCTTTATTCCACTAATCTCTACTCTGTTCTTTCTTATTTCTTCTATGCTACTTACTTTGGATTTCATTTGCCTTTTTTTTTTTTTTTTTTTTTTTTTGGTTTGTAAAGGCAAAAATTCAGCTTATTTGTTAGAAATCTTATTCTTGAATATAGGCTTTGTATGTATAAAAATTTTATTGTTTTATACTAAGGATTATTTAGCACAGCCTACAGATTTGTATATGGTATATTTTCATTTTCACCAAGTTCATTATATTTTCATTTAAGGCCCCAAATGCTTTTTAATGTCTCTTTTGATTTCTTCTTTAACCCATGGGTTATTTAAGAGGCTGCTATTTAGTTTCTAAGTTCTTGGAAGTTTTCTAGAGCTCTCTCTGTTATTTTTTCTAACTTAATTCCATTGTGGCCAGAGTGTTTATTTTGTATAACTTAAATCCATTTAGAGTTATCAGTATTTGTTTTATGGCATAGAACATTAACTATTGTGGAATATGGCCTGTGTTCACTTAGAAAAAATGTATATTCTGATGTCATTAGATACATATTTATCAACTAGGTTCAGTTGATAGAAAGTATTGTTTAAGTCATCTATATTATTTACAATTTTCTCTCTATTTGTTCAATCAATTGTTGAGGAAAAAGTGCTGAAATCTTAAATTGTAGCTGTGAATTTTTCTATTTCTCCTGAAAGTTCTATCAGTTTTGCTTTACTTATTTTGAAGCTTTATCGTTATTTGTATAAATGTTTAGAATTGTTTGATCTTAATAAATTGACCTTTTGAATAGTATTTGAATAGTAAAATTCTCTTTTGTGCCTGGTAACTAAGTCTTAAATCCTCCTTATTTAATATTAATACTGTTATTCCAACTGTCCTTTAATTAGCACAGGATATCTTATTTCATCCTTTTAGTATTTTTTGTGGAATTTTTGTATTTAAAATTAACTTCTTTGTTGGAGACTATATATACTATGTAGTTGAGTCTAACATTTTTCTCTTAGTTGGCAATTTCTGTCCTTTAATTAGGGTGTTTATATTTTTTACTTTCGACATTATTACTGGTATAGCTAGATTTAAAGTTATCATCTTGCTATTAGTTTTCCATTTGTCCCATTTCTTGATTGTTTCTTTCCTTTCCTTTTTTTGTCATTTTTTTTTTTTTTTCTTCTTTTTAGACAAAGTCTTGCTCTGCCGCTCAGGCTAGAGTGCCGTGGTGTCAGAACCTCAAACTTCTAGGCACTCCTCCTGCCTCAGCTTCCCTGAGTAGCTGGCACTACAAGCTCATGGGATGATTCCCAGCTAGTTTTTCAATTTTTAGTAGAAATGGGGGCTCCTTCTTGCTTAGATTGATTTCAAACTCCTGAGCTCAAGCCATCCTTTACCTTGGCCTCCCATAGTGCTAGGATTACAAGAGTGAGGCACTGCACCCAACTCTTTTTTTGCCTTATTTTTGACTGAGTAATTTCTCAGATTCCATCACATCTTTTTGTTGATTTATTAGCTATAAGTCTTCTTGTTGTTACCTTGGAGTTGCGTTAGAATTTCTAATATACTTTACAAGTTGACAATCTTTTTCTGTAAAGGGATAAATGATTTTAATCTTTATAAGCCACATGTGGTTTCTGTTACAGATTCTTTTTTTTAATTTTTTAAAAAGTAAAACATTCCTAGCTTACAGGCCATGTAAAAGCAAGCTGTGCACCAGATTGATCTGTGAGCCATAATTTGCTGACATATGGCGTATATCTTATTGAAGTCTGCCTTCAAGTTGTATGGTACCACTTCACAGCATACTGTTACAAAGTGGACTTTTATTTCTGCCCTCTGACTTTGTGTTATTTTTGCCATACATTTTAGTTTTATGACAATTATAACCCCTACAATGCATTATTACTTTTGTTTAAATAATTAGTTTGAAATAAATTAAAATTAGAAGAAAAAACGTGATACTCAATGTAATTCCCTTCCCTGTGCCTTTCATTCTTTTGGAGGGTCCAGATTTCCAACAGGCATTATTTTCCTTTTACCTGGAAGATTTTTCTCTTAAAATTTATGGTATTTCCAGCCTGATGGTAGTAAAATTTTCCTGGCGATGAATTCTTTCAGATTTTGTATATTAGAAAAGTCTCAGCTAGGGTGGAGAGAACCTATAATCCTAGAACTCTGTAAGGAGGATCCGTTGAGGCCGGGAGTTCCAGCCTGAGCAAAACAAGGCCCTGTGTCTACTAAAAATAGAAAAATTAGCTGGGCATTGTAGCAGGTACCTGTAGTTCCAACTCTCAGGAAGCTGAGGGAAGGGGATCATTGCTTGAGCCCAGAGTTTGAGGTTGCCACCAACTATGCTGAGACCATGATACTCTAGTCCGGTGATAGAGTAAAACTCTGTCGAAATTAAAAAAAGAAAATAAAAGAAAATAAAATCTCTATTTGACTGTGATTTTTTAAAATAATTTTGCTTCATATAGAATTTTAGGTTGACAGCTTTTAATTTCTATCTGTATATATACTCTGTGGGTGCCCCCCAAATGTGTATTCTACTGTTCTTGGATTGAGTATACTACAAATATTCATTAAGTTGGTTGATGATGTTTTTCTATGTTTTTGCTGATTTTATGTCTGGCTATTCTTTTAATTCCTGAAAGAGGGTGTTGAAATCTTTAACTGTAATTGTGGATTTGCTTACTTCTCTTCTGCTTTTTTCAGTTTGTATTTCATGTATCTTGAAGCTCCGTTGCTTGGATGCATACGTATTTAAGATTAGAATGTCTTTTTGGTAGATAGAACTGTTTATCATTATATGATGTCCTTCTTTATCCCTGGCAATTTTCTTTTCTCTGAAGGGTAAAAAAGTTTTCAGAACTAAATGAAATTATTTGTGTTGAAAAAAAAAAAAATTGACGAACAGAGCTGTGCAAGGCTATGAATCGAGGGTTCTCAGGCATAAATGCCTCATAAGAAAAACTGTCACCAAAGACTCTACAAAAATGCGCAAAGGCCATTCCAACTTTACATAAAAAATATTTCTGTGAGAACATTTGCCCAGCAACTGCCTGTCCCTGTCCAACCCAAACTGGCATCACCCTTGTAGCCAAGATAATTATCACAAAACAATTACATAATCTTCCACATTTTTCCTTTAAAAATCTTTGTCTTCCCTACTTCCATGAATATGCTCATAGGTTAGTAGGCCATGAATATCCCTATTACAATACCCTATTAATGAATAAACATAGCTTTCTTTTAGAGAGATCCTCTCTATTATATAGCCTGACAGACGTCTATTTTATCTTACTGATATAGCAATTTCTACTCTCTTTTCTAAACTATTGTTTTCACAGTATATTATTTACCATCCTTTTACATTCACCTTACCTATGTCACCATATTTGAAGTGCCTTTCTCATAGATAGCACCTACTTGGTCACATTCATTTTATCCATGCTAATACCTATCTAAATTGCTGTATTTTGACCATTAATATTTTATGTGATAACTGAGATGTTAAGGCTTAAGTCTGCCATTTTATTTTTGTGTTCTGTTTATTGCTTCTTAATCATTTCTCTGTTGTACCCTAATTTTCAGTGAGTTACATGAATATTTTTCTTAGGATTTCATTTTCTCTAGTATTTTTCAATATACTTCTTTGTATAGTTTTTTTTTTAAGCAATTCCTCTAGGTATTATATTATGTATTTGTAACTTATCAAAAGCCTACTGAGGCTGATGTTTTACTGATTTGAATGAAGTATAGCAAATTTATTTTCCTTTTTTTTTGTACTACTGTCTTAAATATTTCTTCTACATGTAGTACTGAGAACGATATTACAATTAGATAAAGTAATATAACTTTTGCTTCAACTATTAAACAGAATTTAGAAAACTCTAGAAAAGAAGAAATATTATTACAATTATTCATATTTTTTCTTCTTCCATATTCTTTTGTTCTGATGTTTCAAGGTACTTTTTTTTTATCAGTTCATTTCTATTTGGAGAACTTCTTTCAACTATTTTTATTGTGGCTTACTGGCAACAAATTCTTAGTTTTTCATTGTCTGAGACTATCTTGAATTCCCTTTAACTTCTAAAGGATATTTTTGCTGAATATAGAAGTTATTTTTCTTTCAAGATTCTAAAAATATGCTACTTCCCTCTGGACTCCATGGTTTTTGGTAAGAAATCTGTTGTTGTTAAAATTTTCTATTATACAATAGAGCCTCTCTAAGTTGACCACTCAAGGGACTGTAACAAACTGGTCAACATATGGAAGTAGTCAGCATAAGGAACTAGGTGTTTTGTACTGAAAAGTACATGTACTTTACTTTCTTATACAAATTTTATTAGAGAATATCATACAAAATTGTACATAATCAAAACACAGTATAATTATGCGTATCATACAAAATCTATACAGTTAATGTGCTGTCATGGTTTAATCATTCTTTCTAAAAAAAAAAGTCCATCTTTGGTCTGTTTCTTATTGTACTACCAATATAAGTGAAGAAAGTAGTCTTAAAGCTGGCTATGCTACTCAGCACACCTGGGCATTTTTCCACAGCAAATGACTTCAACTGCATTATCAGATGTCTGACATCCTCTTCTTTTGGAGTCTCTGCAATTTCTGTCTCATCTTCACTTACTTCTTCCACTTCATAAGCTGCTTCATGCACTTTTACTATGGTCTGTACCTTGGTCAATATCACTTAGAAAATTCCGTCTTGGTCAGGTACATTACAGGTTGCCACCTCATCATTCACTGCAACAAAACCTTCACAATCTACTCTTCCCACTTCCCACATGGGAAATGGATTGTCTGATGGGGCCAAAATGTCATCCAGCTTTCTGGAAACACTTCTGTATCATTTCTGGATGAACTTTATGCCAGTGATTTTCAACTGGTGTGCTGCAGCATGCTGGTGTGCCATGAGAGGATCTTATGTGTACCACAAACATTTTGAAGATCATTAATTAAATTATTTTCAAAAGAAGTTGAAAGCACAGTAAGTATATTCTTTATTTTTATTCTTTTTGGGGGGGATCAATATAATTGAAGTGTATCATGATACATTGTTGAATAAAGGAATTCCTAAAATCATTAATTAATCTGTTCAAAACTAATAAATATTACCTAATAGTTACTAGAATTTCCTTCCTTCAGTCCTACATACTTTCTACTATACCACATTAGTAGGAATTCTAAATCCATTTCATTTTCTGTCTTAAAAATATCTTTTCCAGAATTACAATAAGGAAAACTCCCCTTTATCCAGTGCTATGTGCCAGGTGCTTTATGTGTGATATTCTTATTCTCACTACAGCTTACTAAAAGCTGACATGTCCATATACGGATGGTGTCAGATTTAAACCCAGTTTGTCTAGCTTCAAAGTTCGCATTTTTCCCACAGTAAACTGTTATCACGCTTGACTTATTCAAACTTGTGTTACCATTTTCATTTCACTTACCTGAGTGGATTATATGCATCTTGAGGACGTGTACTGTTTTATTCTTCTTTCATAATACAAGGAACATAGTATGAACTATGTATGAACTATGTTCCTAAGTAGTTCTAGTAATAACAAATGAGATGATTAAGAAATAATTTATATAATTTCTATTCTTTGAGATAGCAACATTATATTACAGATCAATTAATTTGCTCAGGGTTACATAGTACATAAGCAATAGGACGTACCACTAAAATTCCCAGATACCCAGTTTTTATACTTCTTGAACTAAATTTTAGGCCTTTTGCATTTTATTCATTAATGAAAGAAATAGAATTAGGAATTTGGCAGTTCTCTCTGACTAGGAGTTAGGATGAGAATTAGCTGAAAGCAGAATAAACAAGGACAAAAGATAGCCATTAAAGAAAATTATGCCCCTGTGAATTATATGAAGATGCACACCTGTAAATCAATCAACAACCATACATTGCTAAATGGACTGGTCATGTGGCTTCATTTATTACTCGTCACTACTCCTAATGAAATTGTCTGAAAGGATAATACCAAAGTTACTTGGAAGATTTATTTCATTAGGGATACATTCCATTAGATAAATGAATAATATTTGAAATATTGTTCAATAAATGAAACTATTTGAAGTAAATTCTCATTGAAATAATGAATTTTTCTTTGCCTTGATATACTATATACACATTTGTTCCCATTGTGATTTCATACAGTAGAAATGACTTGACTTTAATCCATTATATCCTCATGGATTCTCCAAACCAGTCAGGTATACTGAGAAGTGGCTAAAAACTGATGGTAGTATTTGCCAATTTTTGTGGTATATGTGACCCTATTATGGCCAATTTTGAGCTACAGACTTAATGACAACAGGTTTGCAACATTTCTGAAGATGTGCCTGTGGTTTTTCACAGGCCAAAGTGAGCTAAGTTTCATGCTCCACTGCCCCTGACTTCAATGTAAGAGAACCTTTTGACCCATCACAAGATCTCTTTAAGAAAACTTCAGTGGTTCTGTTGCCAACTTTGGAAACACAATATGGTATAATGCAAGCTCCCTGCCCTGTAGAGGTTTAAAGTCTAACTTAAATTCAGGACTTTCAAAAACATAAATAATAATATAAAAGAACTACTATGCCAACAACTGGTTTTGAAAAGAAATGCTAAGGGATTCTGTATTGCCAACAATGTATGAGTTAAAAGTGCTTATGTTTTTAGGACATTTGTAGAACATCAACTTTGTTTAGTTTATCAAGACTTAGAGCATTTGTGACAAAAATGAAAAAATTCTAATCACCAAATGAGAAAAATGAACCTACATTCTTTGAGTGGCACAGCGTCAAGTTCCCAGACAGGCATGTATATCTCTAGGTCTATGGTCTTCATTTCCATAGTTATTCATTCAAAAGCTACTTTTAAAGCTTTATACTTCTTGAACTAAAGCTCCAGCAGCGGGGAGGAGCTTGATACAGCTTATTAAGCTGTATATCACAAGCATGTTACTGAACACTGGGGTAGAAAAAGAAACCAAGACACAGTTTGTTATTAGTTGTTATTTCTGGTACAACACATTACCACACAAACTTATTGTCTCAAAACAACAGATTTTATTATTGTACAATTTTGGAGGTGAGAAGTCTGAAATAAGCCTCAGTTTGCTAAAATCCAGGCATCAGTAGGGTCGCATTCTGTCTGGAAGCTCTGGAGGAGGAGCTCTTCTTCCCTCACCCCCACCTTTTTCCAGATTCTAGAGGTCACTTCATTCTTTGGCTCCTGTCTCCCTACCTTCATCCTCAAAGCCAGATACCACAGTTCAAGTCTTTCTAATATCACACACATCAAATCTCTTTGATACTGACTCTTTTGCCTCCCTCATCCACTTTCTTTTTTTATTATTTCAAAATATTACAGGGTGTACAAATCTTTTTGGTTACATGGATCACTTTTGTAATTCTTGAGTCTGGGCAATAAGAGTGCCCATCACCCAGATCATGTTCATTGTACACATTAGGTAGGTTTTCACCCCTCCCTCCCTTCCCCCCCTCTGCTGGATTTCCACTGTATTTTTCCTCCTTCAGTGGACATGTGTGCTCTTCAGTTAATTCCAATTTAATAGCAAATACAGGTGGTGTTTGTTTTTTCATTCTAAGGAATAGAAACTTCCTTTAGATTAATGGTGTCCAACCTAAATTGTTTCAAAAGGCATTAGTTTATCCTTTTTTAATGGAAGAGTAGTGTTCCATGATATACATATACTACATTTTGTTAATCTGCTCATGAATTAATGGGCACTTGGGTTGATTTCACATCTTTGCATTTATGACTTGTGCTGCGATAAGTATCTAAGTGCAGTTTTTTCTGATAAATGACTTCTTTTCCTTTGGGTACATACCCAGTAGTGCAATTGCTGGATTGAATGATACATCTAATTTTGATTCTTTGAAGAATCACCATACTGTTTTCCATTGAAACTGTAGTAGTTTACATTTGCATCAACAGTGTATGAGTATTCCTCTCCTTCCACATCCATGCCAGCATCTATTGATTTTGGACTTTTATTTTTTTATTTTTTTTATTTTTTTCATGTTTCTTTGTTTTATTTATTTATTTATTTATTTATGCCTAAGTTTGCCCAGTTGTACCATTTGCTGAAAAGGTTATCCTTCCTCTATTGAATTGCTTCTGTAGCTTTCTTTAAAAAATCAGCAGGGCCTCTGCAGGCCCAGGGCACAGAGTCCAGGCCATGACCAGGTGATGGTGGGGGATTTCTGGGCTGGGCCCCATGCCTGTGGAGGTGAAGTTAGGATTCTGGCTCACCTAGGGAGCTGTCAATCCTTGGGCCATAGTATTGGTACAATTTGGATGCCCCACACTCTGTTGAGAGCAAAGGAGAAATAAACCTGACTGACATGTTGCTACAAAAAAAAAAAAAAAAATCAGTAGGGCATTATGTTACGGGTTTATTTCTCTGTGCTGTTCCATTGATCTAAGTGGCTGTTCTGCCAATACTGCCAATACTGCAAATACTCCACCGTGTTGATTGCTATATCTCTATAACACTTGAAATAGGGTAGACAGGGTCTTCCTTCTTTGTCTCAAAAAATTTAAGGTACTCTAGAACCTTTGCTTTTCTGTATAAATTTTAGAATAATCTGTAGCTACAAAAATTTTGCTAGTGTTTTAATAGTAATTGCTTTATACCTTTATATTAGCTTGGGGAGAATTGACATCTTTCCTATGTTGAGTGTTCCAATTCATGAACATTATGTGTCTCTCTATTTATTTAGACCTTTGATTCCTTTTATTGGCATTGCATAATTTTCAGCTTACAAGTTCTGTGTATATTATTTTAGATTTGTACCTAGTTATATAATTTTCTTTGATCAATTGTAAATAGTACAGTATTTTTAATTTCAGCTTCTACATGTTAGTTGCTAGTATTTAGAAAAATAATTGCTTTTTTATATGTTTATTCTATATCCTACACTGGTGATGAATTAGTTCTAAAAGC
>CAUYPK010020654.1:0-13565 GCA_963574355.1 Loris lydekkerianus | reverse complement strand
AAGATGAAATATTTGGGAGTTTATCTAACAAAGGACGTGAAAGATCTCTATAAAGAGAACTATGAAACTCTAAGAAAAGAAATAGCTGAAAATGTTAACAAATGGAAAAATATACCATGCTCATGGCTGGGAAGAATCAACATTGTTAAAATGTCCAAGCTACCCAAAGCAATATATAATTTTAATGCAATCCCTATTAATGCTCCACTGTTATACTTTGAAGATCTTGGAAAAACAATACTTTATTTTATATGGAATCAGAAAAAACCTTGAATAGCCAAGACATTACTCAGAAATAAAAACAAAGCTGGAGGAATCATGCTACCAGACCCCAGACTATACTACAAATAGATAGTGATCAAAACACCATAGTACTGGCACAAAAACAGAGAAGTAGATGTCTAGAACAGAGTATAGAACAAAGAGATCAATCCAGTTACTTACCGTTATTTGATCTTTGACAAGCCAATTAAAAACATTCAGTGGGGAAAAGATTCCCTATTTAACAAATGGTGCTGGGTCAACTGGCTGGCAACCTGTACAAGACTGAAACTGGACCTACACCTTTCACCATTAATTAAGATAGACTCTCACTGGATTAAAGATTTAAACTTAAGACATAAAACTGCAAAAATACTAGAAGAGAGTGCAGGGAAAACCCTTGAAGAAACCAGTCTGGGCAAGTATTTTATGAGGAGGAACCCCTGGGCATTTGAAGCAGCTTCAAAAATACACTACTGGGACCTGATCAAACATAAAAGCTTCTGCACAGCCAAGAACACAGTAAGTAAAGCAAGCAAACAGCCCTCAGAATGGGAGAAGATATTTGCAGGTTATGTCTCTGACAAAGGTTTAATAACCAGAATCCACAGAGAACTCAACCGTATAAACAAGAAAAGAACAAGTGATCCCATCACAGCCTGGGCAAGGAACTTGAAGAGAAACTTCTCTGAAGAAGACAGGCGCACGGCCTAAAGACATATGAAAAAATGCTCACCATCTTTAATCATCAGAGAAATGCAAATCAAAACTACTTTGAGATATCATCTAACTCCAGTAAGATTAGCCTATATCACAAATTCCCAAGACCAGAGATGTTGGTGTGGATGTGGAAAAAAAGGAACACTTCTACACTGCTGGTGGGAATGCAAATTAATACATTCCTTTTGGAAAGATGTTTGGAAAACACTTAGAGATCTAAAAATAGACCTGCCATTCAATCCTGTAATTCCTCTACGAGGCATATGCCCAGAAGACCAAAAATCACATCATAACAAAGATATTTGTACCAGAATGTTTATTGCAGCCCAATTCATAATTGCTAAGTCATGAAAAAAGCCCAAGTGCCCATCGATCCACAAATGGATTAATAAATTGTGGTATATGTACACCATGGAATATTATGCAGCCTTAAAGAAAGATGGAGACTTTACCTCTTTCATGTTTACATCAATGGAGCTGGAACATATTCTTCTTAGTAAAGTATCTCAAGAATGAAAGAAAAAGTATCCAATGTACTCAGCCCTACTATGAAATTAATTTATGGCTTTCACATGAGAAAGCTATAACCCAGTTACAACCTAAGGGGGAAGGAGGAAAGGGAAGGGAGGGAGCAGGGAGGTGGATAAAGGGAGGGTGATTGGTGGGATTACACCTGCAGTGCATGTTAGAAGGGTATATGTGAAAGTTAGTAATTGTAGAATGTAAATGTCTTAACGCAATAACTAAGAAAAGGCCAGGAAGGCTATGTTAACCAGTGTGATGAAAATGTGTCAAACGGTCTATAAAACCAGTGTATGGTGCCCCATGATTGCATTAATGTACACAGCTATGATTTAATAAAAAAACAATTTTTTAAAATCTGAATCCCATAACTCTTAAGTATAAAAAATGTACTTTCAATTTCTCTCACACTGAAAGGCAAGCATCATTGAATGATTCATTCAACATTTACTTAGTATCTACCACATTATTTAAAATCCATCCTTAATTCTATAATTATATGTTCGCATGTTCAGTAACTAACAATTTTTACTTACTCTAGAATGCCCGTATTAGAGAAGTATATATAATTTGTTGAATTGAAGAATTACTATTGGGTTATAGAAATACTCAAGAGTTTTTTCTCCTAACTACGGCAACACTATTTTATTTATTTTCCTGGGTCATCATGCAATTACAGTAGACCCTCTGTAAGTGGACTACCCAAGGCACTACAACAAACTGGTCAACGTATGGAGTTTGTCAACTAGGAGGAACTAGACCTATTGTATATTTTCTGTTGAGGTAGTTTTACTTAAAAAACAAACAAACCCAGAAACCCATGAAGAAGAGCAAGTCCATATCAGCCATGAAGCTATAGCAGTGTGTTCACGTCAGAGAGAAGAAACTCCAGGAACTTATAGGACTGAAACCTATTTTGAAGGAAGCTTTGTTAATGCTGCCCTAGGGGAAGCAGTTCTTTGAGTAGTCCAGGCAGGAGAGTCACAGGGACATAGCCAGTCACAATCTAGTGTGCTCCAGTGGGCTTTAGAGAAGTTAGAGTGACCATGTGGACTGTTAAATTTTTAGCTCAGGTCTGGCAAAGGCACAGGAATAATGTGAAGAAGAATTGAGACCTATTCTCACTTCTTCTCTACCCATCCCCCTTTTTCATTTTCTCTGGTAACTTTCCTATTATTATTATTATTATTATTTTTTTTTTTTTTTTGAGACAGAGCCTCAAGCTTTCACCCTGGGTAGAGTCCCATGACATCACAGCTCATAGCAACCACTAACTCTTGGGCTCAAGCAATTCTCCTGTCTCCACCTCCCAAGAAGCTGGAACTACAGGTGCCTGCCACAACGCCTGGCTGTTTTTTGGTTGCAGCCAGCATTGTTGTTTGGCAGGCCCAGGCTGGATTCAAACCTGGCAGCTCAGGTGTATGTGGCCGCTTGAGCCACAGGTGCCGAGCCTGCTTTGGTAACTTTCAACTTTATTGATTTCCATAGCTGAATGTTTCCTTTCATTTTAGGGAGATGATAATTAAATGAAATTGGACATTGTTATTACATTGAGTTTTCATTGAAAGGTATTAGTTTCCAAATATTTTCATAAATATTATTCATTCATCCAACAAATATTTATTTAGCATCCCATTCTATGCCAGACACTTACAAGGTCTTGCAACAATGAGCCCTTATATCTGCAATGTCACAAATAACCCTGTGACTTAGATCTGCCTTCTGTAAACAAGGTAATGATTTCTATATAGGTAGAGGCTCCATCACCTCTAAGACAGTGTTTGCATGATATTCACACTCACTAGCTTCACTCAATCCCTGAGCTAAGGAAGAGATAATAGTACTGCATTCCACGCAAAGAAATGTGAGATTCACTGTGAAGGCAATGACTAGAATTAGGGACATTTAAGTTTTAGAATGGTCACTGTGGAACCCATATAGAGGTAGATTGAAAGGGGCCAAAACCAGAGACAAGAACATTTGAGGATGTTACAAACATCTTCTCAGAAGGGCGAAGCATGATGGCTCATGCCTAATGTCAATACTTTGGGAGGCTGAGACAAGAGGATCGCTTTAATTCTTACAATGTGGGCCACATAGTGAGACCTCATCTTTACAAAAACAAACCAACAAAGAAATGGAATTTCCTCTGGAAAAGCCTTAACTAAGGTAATAGCAATGAAGATCGAGAATATCTAGTTACTTAGTAGAATTTGATGATGGTAAGGAAAGAGAAATGGAAAAATGATGACTACAATTTCAGATTTAGCAGCTTGCATTTGGGGATATATTACTCACTAAAAGAAAGAATGTAAGGATAAAAAGTAAAGTAAAAAAATCCATTACTCTAGACTTGGGTTAGCCCAAGTGAGCCATCTAGATAGAAATGCTTCTTACATTTTCTTATTATTAAAATTAGTAAAAATTAAGTTAAAAAATAAGGATAAGATTTTTACCTATTTTATAGAATTGATAAGGAGATTCAGAGAAATAATTCATGGAAAGTGTTCGCTATCCAAATGTGACAGATGGAATTTTACAAAGAAAGTTGCAACAATACCTTCTATTCCACTTGTTCTTCTGATACGGACCTTACTACTCCCCCACGAAGAGGTAGAGTCTTAATTCCCTTCCCCTTGAATCTAGGCAGGACTTAGCGACTCATCTGTAAACAAGAGACTACAAAGAAAGTGAACGCCCTCACTGTCTCTCAGAAAGCAGCCACCACACTGTGAAGAAGCCAAAGCCCCGGGAAGACACAGGTAGATTCTGGTGATCACTCCCAGCTGAGCCTAGCCTTGGAGGCTTTCTTGCCCAGGTGCCGGAGATATAAGTTAGGAAGCCTCCTGAGTATTCTAATCCCTCACCATTCAAGTCACTCTTAGCTGCTGAGTGTTCATTAGGGTGTAAAGAAAAGCACCCCTGCTCTTCTTTCACTGCTTGCTCTGCAGATACTCTCGTCGTAGGACACTTTCTTTCAAAACCCAGGTGGCAAGCAATGGAAAGCCCAAGTCACGTGCAGAGGTCACGTACTAACTCCAGTCAACAGCCCCAACTCAGCCAACACTTTGAGTCATCATGGCCACCCCGTGAGACATGTAAGTGAAGAAGCCTCCAGATAATTCCAGCCCCTGGTCATATGAGTCACCTCCAGCCGTTGAGCGTGCCAGCTGCAGCCTGAGATGTAGTGGAGCAGAGAACAAAAAATCCCCACTTTACCTTCCCTGAATTCTTAACCTACAGAAACTATGAGCATGAAAAATGGTTGCTGTTTAGACCATTAAGTTTGGAACATGGATAGATAGTCAACAATCAGGAAGTGTTGGATATTTTTAAAATTATGAGTATTATTTTTTCAGTTTTCTATTTTATATATGCGTTTATAACTTGGAAGAGAGGCTTGGCTTGAAGATATACCCATAAATAAATGAACCATTGCTAAATAAGCCCTTGATGACATAGGAAAAGATAAATTAATCCAAGATGTATGTAGTGTACAAAGAGAAAAAAGTACAGAATTCTGAGACACCCAAAGTTAAGGGGGAAAAGAGAGTTCAAAATGGGGAAACAACAACAAAAAAATTACCTAGGGAATAGGAAGACCAGGAAAGAATATTACCGTATATACTTGGGTATATACGGTAATAGGGAAATCCAGGTGGAAGAGAATTTCTTTAGGAAGCTTGTGATGAGCACTGTCAAAACTGTAGAGAATATAATTAGGAAAGTTAAAAAGTATCCACCAAATTGTACTAATTAGATAAGGCAAAGTATGGGAGATGGGTGAGTAAAGAAAAAAATTTTGACTAGCTCTTGAAAAAAAGACCTTGGCAGTTAAAAGAAAGCTTTGAAACATAGGTTCTTACTGTAGAGAGTAATAGCAGGAGTGGAGTGAAGACTTGTAGGTTTGTTTTATAGATGAACCAGGCTTGAATATGTCCTGGACTGCAAGGAGGAGCCAGTGGAGAAAGAAGTTAAGAATATACAAGAGGAGAGGGGAGGACGGACGGGGTTGTGGGGTCACGGTGCATGGCACACCTCTTGGAGGCTGGACACAATTATAATTATAACTGCACTAAAAATGCAATCAGTGTAACCTAATTCTTTGTGCCCTCAATGAATCCCAAACAATAATAAAAAAAAAAAGAATATACAAGAGACAGAGAGGAGAGAGGGAGGATTTGTATATAGATACACACGCACAAACAGGTTATGACAATTAAGTTTGTGAACTCATCCTAAAAAAGTGCTACATATCTCATTGCTAAATATCGCTATGGTCACCTTTGAAGTACAGATATATACATACCTATATATGTAGATATAGATATAGGTATATATATATAGTTGAAGAGAATAAACTGTAGGCAACTTATTTTAGATTATACACCTATTTTCTGTGTGGGAATTACTACTCAGGATTCCTAAAAAGTAGGCCCAGTATTCTTTATAGGTGGCCATAGATGTGGTTGTCTTTCTTAATAATATTAATTAATTAATAAGTGATCTATTTGTAAAATCCTTCACATATTAAAAATTTCTGAAGATATAATGTAATAAAATAATTTTATGATGTGATTTTATTTGGGTTTGGGTTGGGAATAACTTCTAAAATCTTACCCTTGTTGTCAGTATGGTTTTGAAACAATTTCCAAAAATTGTGTGCCATGTATTGTTAAGTACAGTTAAGTTAAAAGTCAGGTTATTTAATAGTATACCTGTATTTAATATAATCTCATGATATTTATATGCATATTTATGTACATGCATTAAACACATACTGATACATACATATATGTATTTATATTTTTGTGTGTAATGTGTGAAAAGTGTTCGGCCAGGTGTGGTGGCCTATGTCTATAATATCGGCTATTCAGGAGGCAGAGGGATAGGATTGCTTGAGGCCAAGAGTTTGAGACCAGCCTAGAAAATATAGCAACCCCATCTCAAAAAAAGTGTAAAAGAACATCTGGAGATGTTAAGATGAGTTATCTCTGGATGGTAAGTTTATAGGTCATATATTTTTAGGATTTTCCATCTTACACAATGGGCACATTTTATTTTATAATAAAAAATTAACTTTCAGAATAGCAAAGAAAAATTTTAAAATAATTCTTTAAAAGGCCTTAATTTTCATGAAAATAGAAATTTTTCACAACTTCTTTTAAGCCAGAGTTATTAAAATTAAATAATTTTCCAAAAAACATGCTTTGTCTTCTAATTAAGGACAATCTTCTTTGGATGAAATCATTACTTCCAAAACCATTGACTTTATCTCCCTTAATGCAAAAGATCACTGTTCTTAACATTCTTAAACTTACCTATCAAAGCAACATTACAGATACACAGACGACCTTTGAATACACATTGTACTTGCTGACATATACAATATAATGCACACAAACTATAGTAATAATTTGGAAAGAATTAGGACAATCTTTGTTTAATTGTCATTTCCTATTAAATAGCTATTGTTTTCGTGGTTTAGTTTTGTTTACTCTTTGTCTAAGTTATGGATAAAAATTGTAACATTCTTTTATTGTTATATAGTTAAAAGAGAAACAGAATTTAAAAAACTAATGACATAGAGAAACTCTAAGTTTTCTTTCTATTCAGAGGGAAATGTAAATGGTTTTACATACTATAAATAATGTACACAAAGTGTGAAATACATTCTAGCATTAATTATCAATCAGCAAGACTTGAAAGAACAAATTCTCTCAAAATTCTGCCCTATTTCACTTTTTTAGAGGTCCTTCAAAAGAGAGTCATGGATAGACCAGACATCCTAAAAAAAAAAAAAAAAAATTAGAAACAAATAACTCCCCAGGTAATATACCATCTCTGGTTTAGATCTTCAAAACATTTCATCAAATCCCAGATAGAGAACAATTGACCTCCATTACCCCCAAGATTTTAGATTCATAATTTGTCAAAGCATGATTTGAAGAGTCATTTAAAGTCAGTGCCTGGTAGTCCCATATAGTTGATGTTTGATACAATCTTTATAATCATTGAAATCTAAGTGGAGTCTTAAATCATCTCATTTATTTTCAGGTATCAAAAAAAGCATTTCTTACTTCCTTTACTGGACACAATTTTATGACTGAAGACCAAAAAATGGTGAAGCACTTTAAAATATGCATAACCTTTCAAAGGTTGCTTGCTTATAGTTTATGGAAGGTCAGGGGATCCACTATGTTGCAGCTGCCAGCCTATTATCACCTTCTCTGGGGGCCCCAAGATTTCTGATTTATAGTTCCCAGACTAAAAGGCTTCTGCCAATGGCAAAGTGACCTTCTACTGGTGTTTTGGTCCATCTCCAATTTTAGTCCTCATGCCTGAACATTCTTAAATAGTTTCTCAAAATCTCAGAGCACAGCTGAAAAAATCTGAGTTCCCCAGAGAAATTCCAGGAAGGGCCCACTCTGTAGACTAGGCTAACATTGAGATGCTTCAGACTTACCTTAATTTTGGAAGAATCCAACCTCACAGTGCATATCAAATCTTTATGCAAGGGGTACGACCACAGACTTTTGTAATTACAATTGGTAGCAAGAATAGAATCTGAGTTCTGTAATAATGTAAAAAAGCAGATAAGATTTTTCATTCAATTTTTGGTTGCTCTTCTCTTCAACTCATTTCCACTTGCAAAAATACTCTATGGAATCCAAATTGGATTTTATATAACAAAGACAAAATGTCAGCTGAGAAATATTTTCAGAGTGTAATCTTCTGTATGTTGTTTTAATGTTTCTGACTATCTCTTAGATTTCTGTGGGAAAGAATGACAACGCACAGACATGACTTACATCTATTCTGGATGTTGATTACACTTTGCTTTCCTTATATAATGATTTTTTAACTAAAACTCTCTACACAAACATACACACAATTATATATAAAATCCTTACTAATAAAAATACTCCATCGTGGCATATTTGACTGATTTAAGTTTTACCTCTTATCTTTAAGTCTTCTTGCCTTGAGCAAAATTCTTATGTTTAAAAGGCAAGGTACAGGGAGAAGAATATTTAAAAGGCCACACACAGGGAGGAGAAAAACAGGAGTCAGACTTCTGAATCAAGGCCCAGAAATAGACATTTGGTGCTAATAGTAATTGATCAGGCAACCTGTTCAAAATCTTTTTTATAAAAGAAAACAAATTGTAAAGTTAAATTCAACATACATGGGATTTGAAAGTCTCACAGAAATAGATGTTGGTTGATGAGGCCATATGTCACATAAAGGCTGTGTTTATCCCGAGTATGTTTTTATGTTTTTACTGTTTCAAGAGTTGTATTTGATTAGGACATCTCTGTGAAAGGCAGCCTATTGTTTTCTATAATATCAATGTCAGAGAAAGATCTATTTTGCCAAAACAAAATTCCTCTTCTTCTGACTTTTAATATCAACAAATAATTAGTTCTCAGTTGACACAGGAGCACTCATCATTTTGCCTTTTTTATCATTATTATAAAACATGATGAACAGCCATCGTCTGTCTTGTTTTTTCTCCCTATCTGCTGTGTAAATGATACATATATATTTAGCACTTTGTATATGTTCTCTTAGTTCTAACTTTCATTCTTTCATTTAAACAGAAGTTCTTTATTAAATGCTAGCCAGGCATTGTGGTAGGCTCCTGTAGTCCCAGCTACTTGGGATGCTGAGGTATCTGTTGAGCCCAAGAGTGGAGGCTGCTGTGAGCTATGATGCCATAGCACTTTACCCATGGTGACAGCGTAAGACTCTGTCTTTAAAAAAAAAAAAAAAAAGTTATGTACAAAATGATTGCAACTTTTAGCTTCATGTTCTTGCAATTTAGCGATCTTCTGGCTCAGAAACTCTGAGAAAGGATTGTTCTTGTTCTTGAGTGTTTGCTTATGTTTCCATGTGCAATGTAGTCTTTTTCACATCCACACATAATCTTAAGTAATGGAACATTAAAAAATAAAATAATTTACTGATTAGGATGAGTCACTTCCAGGAAAGCAAATGTCTTAATAAGAACATGTAACCTGTACTGAATGCCCTAGAGGGTGTCTGCCACTGTTTCTTAGTCATGTTATTTTGGAGTGAGTCCAGTCTGGCTTATAAGTCAAAGTTGTTTATTGATCATATTTGCGTCACAGCAACCTATTTTAGGAATCACCTGTCCTATGCCATAGTCTCTGCTCCTTGAGAATTTGAAATATTATATACCTTTATTGATGATTTCCTGACCACTCAGTTTTTAAAAAGTATAATTAGCATATGACTCATACCACTTGTATAATATATACGTAATGAGTTTGGAAGCAGAGAGTCATACTTAATTTCGAAAGAACACTAATTTTCTAGCAGATCGTAATGTACTGAGTCTTATTTTCCAGTACAAATAATGAGTCACAGAACAAAATAGATAATAGGAGAAGGTAATTAAGAAAGTATGATAAGAAAATCAATTTAGCTCATCATCTGGTGCTTCATAGAAAATAAAATTTAAAAATCCATCATCTCAGGCAATGAACCCTACTGTTAACACTAAAGTTACTCTGTCTTGAGTAAGCCACACTCTTTCATAATGCTAAACTCTTTGTGCATGTAGTCACTTGGCTTGGAGCATCCTTCTACCCTACCTTTGATACTTAGCAAATACCTCTTCCTTTGGGACCAAGTTCAAATGCCTCCTCCACTGAAATGTTCTCCCAGAATTTTCCAAGTGGTTTGTTGCTCCATGTTATATGCTTTCACAAGACTTTGTTCATGTATTTTTTTGTCTTGTTAAAAATTAATTATACTAATAATTAATGTAGTAGATGAACACACATTTATTATCTATATCTACTCCCAAACAAACAAGATGATTAGCGGGACTCTTTCCCCAGCCTTCAGTCACCTGCCGTGGTGAAATCACCTGTTATTTGCCCACCATTATTCCTGTATTTTTTGGATTCATTCTGTTTTATTAAAGTGTATTCTTTATTAAGCTTTTTAGAAATGACTCATAGGTAATAAATCTTCTAAATCTTTGCCTATCTAGAAATGACTTTTTCTCACCCTCCCACATACGTGATTTTGATTAGGTAAAGAACTCCAGGCTAATGACAATTTTTTTTTTTCTTTCAGAACATTGATACTATTTCTGCACTGTCAAATTGAGGACTGTATCATCAGGAATCTGGTTTTATTCTCATATGAAACTTCTAAAATTTTATGCTTAGGCTTGGCATTCTGAAATTACTTTGGGGTAGGTCTAAATGTGGGTAATGTTTCTCTATTCTTGCTATGCAGAAACTCTTTGGACCTTTCCAATATTTTGAATGACTCATTTTCATGCTAAAAATCTTCGACAAGTTTGTGGTTTGGAGTTGCTATTTACATTTCTGATTGAACATCTTTAGCTCAATCAGTATTGTATGACTGTAAGAACCTCTTTCACTATAGGCAAATGTAAGCTCTGCATATAGATGGTTGCCTTGGATGTTTGACAGGAGGACAATGCTTGGAAAACTTATAGGGCATACAAATAACTTTAACTGGGGGCTCCCCGCCCACACTAGTTTTGAATGTTAGCTGGGAAGACCCCATGTCAGAACTCCTACTTGAGAGTACCCCTGTGGACAAAGCCAACAGTGGTTCTCCTTCCTTTCCCCTCCTTGCTGTGGAAGTGAAAGTTCCAAGTTAACTCAGGCTCTGCTTCCCTTCATCTCCACCCTAAGTCTTCATAAAAGGGACTTTCCAAGGGAAACTCACTATGCACTAAACAGTCCTCTAGGCTTATCCTGGAGCCAGCATCACTGGTGCCAGCTGTCCCTAAATGAGCATAGAGCGTGACTCCCAGATTATTGAAACCAAGCCTTTAATTACTTGCCCTGTTACCTGGCCCAGGGGCCCCTCCTACTCGGTGGGGCCCCTCTTACTCTATGAGGCCTCTCCCACTCTCTTTGTTTAATCTGAGCTTTTTCTCTATGGCTTCCTTAGGAAACGCTGTGATGACACTGCAACACCTTTTACAACTGCCTTCATACTACAGTTGTCTGTCTTCTGATTAGTCTGGCAGGATGATTGTATCTGCCAAGGTACAAGGTATTTTGTACCTTCCAAGAATTCCTTAAAATTTCTTGTCTCATACGTTCCTTCTGGAAGGATGTTTGGAGAATACTTAGAGACCTAAAAATAGACCTGCCATTCGATCCTATAATCCCTTTACTAGGTTTATACCCAGAAGACCAAAAGTCACAATATAAAAAAGACATCTGTACCAGAATGTTTATTGCAGCCCAGTTCATAATTGCTAAGTCATGGAAGAAGCCCAAGTGCCCATCGACCCATGAATGGACTAGCAAACTGTGGTACATGTATACTATGGAATACTATGCAGCCTTAAAGAAAGATGGAGACTTTACCTCCTTCATGTTTACATGGATGGAGTTGGAACATATTCTTCTTAGCAAAGTATCTCAGGAATGGAAGAACAAGTATCCAATGTACTCAGCCCTACTATGAAGCTAAATTATAGCTGTCACATGAAGGCTATAACCCAACTACAGCACAAGACTATGGGGAAAGGGCCAAGGAAGGAGCAGGGAGGGGGGAGGTTTTGGTGGAGGGAGGGTAATGGGTGGGGCCACATCTATGGTGCATCTTAGAATGGGTACAGGCGATTGCACTAATGTACACAGCTATGATTTAACAATAAAAAAAAAAACTAAAAAAAAAGAATTAAGATACTACCTGTAATAACCCAAACAAAAATAATATATGTGATAATTAGCCAAGAACACACTATGTGTTTATTATGGAAAAAATATAAAAATATATTATGGATATGTAGAAATAATCCAAATGTATAATAGGTTGAATCATTTCATAGTCTGAATAGTACAATTTATCATAATAAGGTTGTCAATATTCCTAGATTAACCTGCAAATTTAGTACATTTTCAATCAAAGTACTAGCTGAAATTTTTTTAAAATTCAATAAACTTACTCTAAAATTTGAGAGGAAAAAAAATAAAAAAAATAAAAAAATAAAAATCAGAGCATGTTTCAACATTGCTTATGTTAAGAGTTTTACAAGGTTCTCATTGCTCCTGGAGAACAATCCATCCCTGTTCCTCAGCCTATAGGACTGTGCATAGTCTGGCCTATTTGCTTGACCTTCCAGCCTCTCTTTGTATCACTCCATCCCTTTTTAACTATGGTCTAGACACAATGTGTGTGATAATCAAGAGTACATAGTTTAAAAAGTACATTTTAAGTACCAACTGAGATGGCAGAATCAGGCCAAATTACAAAAAGGGGAAGAATAATTATATGGACAATAATTGTGTTAATTCACTTCCCATTACCACTAATAAAGAAAATCAAATAAGTCTTTATTATTAGGAATTTTAGTCAGTATACATTTTACTTTAACATAAAAGTCACCATAAAAATGTTTGAGTCGTGATTTTTGACATAATTCATGAATGAAAACCTTATAATTACATAGTTTGTTCCTATACTCAGAGTGAGTTGAGTTGCATTTCTGAAAAATCAAGACTTTTCTAAATTTTAGCAGACTTTAAAATTGTCATTTTGATTTTGTCACAATGTTAGTTGAATTTAAGATAGTTATCATACTCGTTATTTTTTGCACTTTTTCCCTGGTAATACTTTTGATCTGGTTCACTGTCAACACCAGGACACAAAACTCATACCACTGATAGGCATAGGTGTATTATGTGGGAAATAAGGAATGTGAGCAATAAAGGACGAGTTGCTGCAGCCTAGTGTGGTGCCTTAGAGAACATTTATGGCTGTCTTCTTATGTACTGCATATACTCTAGTATAAGCTGACCCGAGTATAAGCCGACCCCTTAATCTTACCCTAAAAACTGGGAAAACTTAGTGACTCGAGTATAAGCCGAGGTGGAAAATGCAGCACTCACTGGTAAATTTCAAAAATAAAAATATATACCCCAAACAATTACAATAATTGAGGAATCAGTAGGTTAAATGCTTTTCAATATTTATTGCTAAAGAAAAACTGTAAACTAGCAACAACTTTAAAACTTTAAATAAAGTGCAGAAAA
>CAUYPK010020648.1:0-10910 GCA_963574355.1 Loris lydekkerianus | reverse complement strand
GAATCCCTAGTGTTTTCCAGATATACGATCATATCATCTGCGAAGAGTGAAAGTTTGATCTCTTCTGACCCTATGTGGATACCCTTGATCACCTTTTCTTCCCTAATTGCAATGGCTAAAACTTCCATTACAATGTTAAAGAGAAATAGAGACAATGGGCAACTTTGCCTGGTTCCTGATTTAAGTGGAAATGGTTTCGATTTAACTCCATTCAATACAATATTGGCTGTGGGTTTGGTGTAGATGGCCTCTATTAGTTTAAGAAATGTCCCTTCTATATCAATTTTCTTAAGTGTTCTGATCATGAAGGGATGCTGGATATTATCAAAAGCTATTTCTGCATCAATTGAGAGAATCATATGGTCTTTATTTTTTTGTTTGTTTATGTGCTGAATTACATTTATAGATTTATGTTTGTCGAACCAGCCTTGAGAGCCTGGGATAAATTCCACTTGGTTATGTTGTATAATTTATTTGATGTATTGTTGGATTCTGTTTGTTGGGATCTTATTGATTATTTTTGCATCAATATTCATTAGTGATATTGGTTTATAATTTTCTTTTCTTGTTGGGTCTTTCCCTGGTTTGGGGATCAAGGTGATGTTTGCTTCATAGAATGTGTTGGGTAGTATTCCTTCTTTTTCTATATTTTGGAAGAGGTGTAGTAACATAGGTACTAGTTCTTCTTTAAAGGTATGGTAGAATTCTGACGTAAAGCCATCTGGTCCTGGGCTTTTCTTTTTAGGGAGATTTTGTATAGTTGATGCTATTTCAGAACTTGATATAGGCCTGTGCAACATTTCCACTTCATTCTGGCTAAGTCTTGGTAGGTGGCATAAGTCCAAGTATTGGTTGATTTCTTTCAGATTTTCATATTTCTGAGAGTAAAGTTTCCTGTAGTATTCATTAAGGATTTTTTGAATTTCTGAGGGGTCTGTTATTTCATCTTTACCATTTCTGATTGATGAAATTAGAGATTTTACTCTTTTTTTTCCTGGTTACATTGGCCAAAGGTTTATCTATTTTATTGATCTTTTTAAAAAGCCGACTTTTGGATTTATTGATCTGTTGTATAATTCTTTTGTTTTCAATTTCTCTTAATTCTGCTCTGATTTGGGTTATTTCTTTTCTTCTGCTGGGTTTGGGGTTGGAATGTTCTTCCTTCTCCAGTCACTTGAGATGTCCCATTAAGTTATTAACTTCCTCGCCTTCTGTTTTCTTGAGGAAGGCTTGCAGTGCTGTAAATTTCCATCTTAGGACTGTCTTAGTAGTATTCCAAAGGTTCTTATAATTCATGTCTTCATTATTGTTTTGTTCCAAAAATTTGGTGATTTCCTTCTTAATCTTGTCTATAACTCATCTGACCTTCAGCATAAGGTTATTTAGCTTCCATGTTTTTGTATGAGTATGCAGATTCCTGTTGTTATTGAGTTCAACTTTTATTCAATGATGGTCTCAAAAGATACAAGGAATAATTTCTATTTTTTAAAATTTGCTGAGGTTAGATTTGTGGCCCAGGATGTGGTCGATTTTGGAGTATGTTCCGTGGGCTGATGAGAAGAATGTGTATTCAGTTTTGCTGGGATGAAATGTTCTGTAGATGTCTGTTAAGTCCAGATGTTGAGTGGTTAAGTTTAAATCTAAGCTTTCTTTGTTTAGCTTCTTTTCGGAGGATCTATCCAGTATTGCTAAAGGGGTGTTCAAATCTCCAACTACTATGAAAGTGGAGGAAATCTAGTTCCTCATGTCTGTTAGAGTTTCTCTTATAAAATGAGGTTCATTCTGGTTGGGTGCATAAATATTAATAATTGAAATCTCATCATATTGAGTATTACCTTTAACAAATATGAAGTGTCCATCCTTATCCTTCCTTATTTTGGTTGGTGTAAAGTCTATTGTGTCTGCGAATAAGATTGCAATGCCTGCTTTTTTCTGCTTTCCATTTGCCTGGAGTATAGATGACCATCCCTTCACCTTGAGTCTAAATTTGTCTTTTAATTTAAGATGCAATTCTTGTATGCAGCAGATATCTGGCTTGAGTTTTTGTATTCAAATTGCCTCTTGAGTTTTGTATTCAAATTGCTTCTTTAGAGGACAATTTAAACCCTTCACATTAATTGAGAATATTGATAAGCCTTTCAAGAGTCCGGTAGACATTTTTAATCCTTTAGTGACTGTGGAAGTTGGAATTTGATCAAAATTTTCTGGGTGGGTTTACTTTTGTGGTGGAGGATTATGTTGGTCTTTATGGAGGATAGGTCTGGGAATATCCTGGAGAGCTGGTTTAGTTGTGGCAAATTTCTTCAACATGTGAATGTCATTAAAGTATTTAATTTCTCCATCATAAATGAAACTCAGTTTAGCTAGGTACAGGATCCTGTGTTGAAAGTTATTTTGTTTTAGGAGATTAAAAGTCGATGACCATCCTCTTCTAGCTTGAAAGGTTTCAGCAGAAAGATTTGCAGTTATTCTAATATTCTTCCCCTTGGAGGTAATGGTTTTCTTTCATCTAGCTGCTTTCAGAATTTTCTCCTTCATATTAACTTTGGTGAAATTGATTATGATGTCTGGGAGATGTCTTATTTGGGTTGAGTCGTGCTGGGGTTCTGAAACGGTCAGCTATCTGAAATTCAAAATCTCTTGGCATGTCTGGAAAGTTCTCCTTCGTAATCTCATGGAGAAGAGACTCTGTGCCTTGTGAAGCCACTTCATTGCTTTCGGGGATCCCTATAAGACGAATATTGGTTTTCTTGGAATTATCCCAGAGCTCTCTGAGAGAGTGATCTATTTTTGCCCTCCATTTCTCTTTCTCTCTTGAGAGTATGGGAGCATTTGAAAGCTTTGTCTTCAATGTCAGAAATCCTTTCTTCTGCTTGCTCCATTCTGTTACTGAGGGATTCTACTGTGTTTCTCAGATCTTGAGGGCTGCAACTTCTTGTCTCAATGTGTCAAAATCTTTGGTCATTTGTTCTTTGAATTCATTGAATTCTTGAAACATCTTTTGTGTTACTGCTTGGAATTCTAATTCGATCTTATTTGCTATCCGATTCTGAATTTGATTTCTGACATCTCAGCTATTTGTTTGTGCATGCAATCTTGTGCTGTGTCTGCCCCATTGTTTCTTGGGGGAGTTGATCTACTCTGATTATTCATATTGCCAGAGTTTTTCCTTTGATTTCGTCTCATGATTGTTTTTCAACGTTGCCTGTGGCCGTCCTCAGAGTTGGTATGGTGTCTCTCTGAGATTAGACCCCAGGGGAATCAGTCTATTGTTGCTGGATCTTTGTAGGGAGTTACCCTGTGTAGCTCTTCTAGGGCTGCCCCAGCCAGGGAGTTCTGGTTGTGGGCACAGCTCCGGAGTGTCACACCCCCGGATCCAGCAACAAGTTGGGGGATGGTGCATGTGGTTCTGGGAGTGCCTGGCACCCAGTGACTGTGGCACAGAGAGCCCAAGGCTCCAGAAGTCTCTGGCCAGGAGAACGGCTCCATGTAAAGGCAGGGAGGGCTCTGGAGGGCACAGGGCTACCAGAGTCCCTGGCCAGACGAGTGGGTGGTTTGGAGGCAAGAAGGGTAGAGGAGGGAGGATGCGGGGTTGCTCTGCTCCCCAGAGTTCCTGTTCAGGGCATGGTGAGGCTCAGCAGGTGGGGTAGCGGGTCCCAGCTCAGCTCTTCCAGATGTCCGTGAGGGTCCCAGGGCAGCTCTTACTGGGGTCTGGGAGGGTGCTGATTAGGGGTCGCAGTGCAGCTCTTCCGGAGGTCCAGGAGGGTGCCAACTGCGGGTAGTGGGGAAGCTCTTTCAGAGGTCTGGGAGGGTCCCGGCACAGCTCTTCTGGAGGTCCATGAGGGTGCTCATCGCGGGTCCAGTGCAGCTCTTCTGGAGGTGGGAGGGTGCTGATTATGGGTCCACTTTTTAAAGTCTAAGTACATAAAATTAGCTGTTATCGGTCACTTGCAGGAGATCTGCCATGTAAGGATCATCTGATGGGAAGCTGGATGTGAACTTACTTCAGAGGAAGGAACTGGATCATAGATTCCCATATGCTGATGCCTAAAAGCAATGCTTCTTTTCTTGCCACCAGCAGCTCCTTCTGCCTCTCTTTCCTTCTGCAGCTGCATGGCCCATGGGACGCACATTTGTAGCTGGTTCTTTCCCCCGCCACCGGCTCTGGGGGTAGAGTCAGCACATATTTCTTGAGGCTCTTCCATGTTCATGACTTTCTCTGGAGTGCTGGCAGGTGATGCAAAAGTGATTCCATCTGCAACTCAAATAATGAACGCAGGATACAGCATTACATTGTAGGACTGACCTAATAGCAAAGAGTCAGAAATGTCAAACAAGAGCATCTAGAATGAGGGGTTCTGTTGCACTCACCTCAGAGTGAAGATGATGACCTTCTAATCTGAAAATACAAAGGCTGGGAGGACCATGAGGACACTAGATTGGGAGTCGGTTGACCATTTATTCTTTGAACTCTGAGTAGGTACATTTAACATCTAAGCATCCTCTTTTGTGGGGATCCTGGAGGAGGAATTTTACTTTTTGATCTATTGGTTTCTTACTTGTAGTCTAAAAATAAGACTATGTACTTTTGCCATCTTACAGAATTAAGACTCAATTTGAGGAACTCAGAAAAATTTTAAGTTCCGAACTAATGAAAGGAATCATCAACTTAATGAAATTAGAATTAGTCTTTAGAGACCTCTAAATCTGATTGGCATGATATAAGTTAAATGTCCATACAGTGAGGTTCAAGTTATGAAAAAAAAGAGCTATAATTCAAGCAGTTGAAATAGATGATGGATAATTCACAACTACCTATTTACCATTAGCAATGCAGTATAATTATTAAGAATATTGAGAAGTACATAAATCAGTGTATGACCCAATAGCACCTAATCATAGGGACACAGGTGAAGGGCTCTGGTGATCTGGGTAGAGAACTCATACCTAGCTCCTACCTCCTATTCTTGGTGAGAAGCAGCACTGTGATTATTTGAAAAGGAATGTAAGCCAGAACTTGTGGTGCAGAGGTATGGAACTTAGAGTCAAACAGAGACTCAAAGCCCTAGAAAGGTGTTATAGGAATTTGCCATCAGAGAATTGAAGTGCCATTAGTACACCAAGGTAGAAGCCTTACCCCAAAGAGAGGTCTAGATGCATAACGTTAAATGGAAAGCCTTGGAGCGCACAAGGGTGTCCAGGCCATGTATGCACACTAGTCTTCAATCAGCAATGCTAATTCACCTTATGGGAATGTGCTGCCGGATGGGGTCATACATTTGGAGGCTGAATCTGCAGACCAAGAAGCAGGTGGGCTTTGGTTGTAAGGCTGGCACTGCATGTCTCTTTAGCTATTCTGCTGCCTGCCAACTTTCTGCTCTGATGAAATTTTCTCAAAAATGAAGGATGTTAGGTAGACAGTCATCCAGGTCACTGTACATGTTGTCTCACTTTGAGGTTCTTCAGAAGAACTTTTCCTAACTATAATTTTTGGTAGGATCAATCATTCTAAACCTTTAGAGACCTTAAAGACTAGATAGCTGAGTCTGAGATTAAGGCTGCAGGTAGAGAAATTGTGGAAAGAATTTTGTTGTTGTTGCAAGTATAAAAATGGTATCAAAGAGGTAAAATGAGATGCATAAGAGAAGAAAAACCAGTACCTCATGTCTGTACATATTTTTGTTTCTAGTTTAGAACAACGAATGTTTTAGGCCTATTCTCATGATAGGCTGGCTTTTTATTTTCATCTGAGAATTTGCAAGGACATAGATTTAATGTGAACATTGGTTTTTCTCAAGATGAGGAGTTTAAAAAGTTTTCACATGTGTTTTGGTTTTAAAGCTATAAGTGGAATCTTTAATCTCCCCCTCGCCCTTGAACGTGGAGGATGGGTGGTGGAGAGGGAGGTATTTATGACTGTCTCAATGAACAGAATGTGATGGAAGTAACACTGCCTGACTTTTGAGACTATGTCAGAAAAGGCTACACAACTCTTCCTCATTTTTCCTGGGAGGTTTTCTCCAAGAGCCTTTGGTAGTTTTGTGAGAAGCCCAGCTACCCTGAGACCAGTATGTAGAAGATCTAATGGAAAGATCACTTAAAGAGGGATGCCTAAAGAGCCCCAGCCCTAGTTCTAGTTCCTAGGCAGGGGGTGCTGGGAGTTGTGTTAGAAGAAGAAAGCTGAGTGTGATAGGATGGCTATGTGGGATCAGGTAGAAGCTGATCCTTACTGCAGCAATGTCTTCTGTTTCTTCTTGCTCATTTTATGTTGTCCCTTCTGCCTTACTTTACCTCTTTCACCATGATTCTATGGCCCAAAACAGCAACAACAAATCCTTTATGTTCACCACACTTTTCAGAGCACATGGGAAGAGTCTTAGATTCAGTCAGGCTGGACTCCTAGAAGCAGTCAGACTGAGTTCTTCTGCATGCCTGAACTCTGGCCAAAGGAATGTTGGCAGAAATGATGAAAACCTTTTCCATGCCTGGTCCTAAAACTGTCCTGTTTAACATTTGCATACCCTCTTTCTTTTCAGTGGTGAACTTGCAGGCCATATGCTTCAGAAGATGCCGGAGGGCACCCTAACCCACCCTGACATTGACATGAGTGAGAAGTAAACTTCTATTCTGCTAAGCCTCTGAGATGTGGAGTGTTAAAGCTGTTTGTTCAGAGGCTAAAGAGCATTTCTGCAACAGATCCTTTGACCTGACTCACTTTGTGCTGGAATAGAAGACACAGGGGAGGAGCAGAGCTTCCAGCCAGTCCCCTTCTTTGTTGCTAACCCTCTGTGGCATAGGTGGAAGATGCTCAAAAAGTCAGAACTCCACGTAGGACTTTGAGCGCCACTCTCTTTGCTACACCCATCTCCATCTTATAAAATCACATTTCTAACCTTTACTAATGAAACTTGGTAGTCTTATTTCCCCTACTGAGGCCAGTGACTTACAAAAGGGAGGCCAACATACTGGGAAATACTTCATAACTGAACTCTTTCCTAAACAAGTTTCATTAATAAACTCCCAAAGCAGGGGAAGTAAGAATGGGCAAAAGAAGAGTAGAGAAAACTTTTTTGTTTTGTTTTGTTCTGCGAATCAAATGGAAATATAGTTTCCACAGATGAGCCAACTCCTGAAGTGAAGGCCAAATCAAGGAAGAATGAGCCAGTCTAGAAAAGAAAAAGGCAGTGTATAAAAGTTCAGCATTAATTTGGGTTTGCAGCCATAGCATTCTTAAGAGAGTTGTATATTTTCTAACTATCTTTGTTCTTTCCAGTGAAAAGGGAAAGAAAGAAAATAAAATCCTCAAATGCCCTTCTAATTCTCACTGTCATTATCTCTTTCCTTTCCACTCTATTTCTCTCCCTACCTACAAACACACAGGCAGCTTTTCAACGTCCTCCAACACAAGAGAATAATGACCGTCTTGTGCCATCTGAAGACAGCCAAGAGGGGGAGGGGGAGAGGGACACCCCACCCTCTGCCCCAGGAGGGAGCTCCTCTGGCCGGAAGGTAATAGCTCAACACTGCCCCACAGGTCATTCGACCCCACGGTTGAGAAAAAAAAACGCTGGCACAGGAGATAAAAGGGATATAATGAAAATGTAAACGAAAAACTTTATACCAGGCATGGCCTGACAGAGGGAAGATTGATATCCCATGATGCTTTGTCTTGATGAGACAATGAAAAATAACCACCACAGCAGCTGTGTCAATATCAGACTTGGTAATGCACCACTGGCTGTGGGTTTTTATTTAATCCGCTTTGCTTTAAGATGATAACGGTTGTTACTTTTCAGTGCCTGTCTGTCAGCGCCCAGCATTGCAATATTCCTCCGCAGCTCTGCGAGCGGGTTTCATTTATTTTAAAATACCATTTCACACACTGCTGACTTTTAACAGTGTTCTGTGTGAGTTTGTGAGATTGAATAGTGACAGAAACAACACTTTTTATGAGAATACAGAATATTAAAAACGGGGCACAATATACAGATGGCAGTTTTCACTACAGCTTGTTTTTTCCCCCTTGCTTCTGCTACTGAGCTTTCCCGCTGAATGCATTTGTAGTAACACCATAAATGTCACTTTCACTGACTGCCTTTTGGCATTTTATTTAAATGGAATTCAACTCCGGCTTGCTGCTGCCACTGTTGCCGCGGCCGTTACCAACTTGTTTCTAGGGTGGCTCCGTTTTTCAAAATCACCCCATGGCCATCATTCCTCATGGCCCCAGAAGATGAAGTGTCTGAGTAACTGCTCAAACCCTAAACCCTTGGCAAAAGACTCCAGGTCCAAGGATTCTGAAAGACTTCATCAGAGGAGGTTGCTCAGCGGCCTGGGATGGGCCTCCCCAGCTCCGCTTAGCAGAAAACACTTCTGAACTATTTCTAGGATGACTCCTGACCCAGACCTCAATTACTTGGTCCTAGTGGAGGATGGGCGCCGGTGTAGGCGACCAACATACGCAAACTGTCTTTAGTTAAATGCTAGAGGAAAACTCTGTGAGAGACAGGGCTCTGAGTGACTTATCTAGGCCTTTCGTCTATTATTACAGACTCAGAACACTTTGGTTGGGACTTTATGCCTCAACCCCGGCTTCTCTCTGCCGATCCTATCTTGGCAGGTGCATGTTTATGCGGCTGGGCCTCCAGACAGGTGCAGAGGGGGTAGTATTTTGCTGCCAACATGATGTTGACATGTGCAAATTCCCCTTTCTATCCTTTTGCTCCTGCACAAAACATCCGTTGCTTCATCAATTCCAGAAACTAAGTAGAAGAGACAGGGTGGTGAAGCCTTCTCCTGGGAGAACCTGTGATTTGGGGGGAAGCTAGAGTCTTGTCTAGGTTGAATGAAGCTAGAAATGTTCTGCTTAATCAAGCCATATACATGTGTTCACATTTCAAGACTTAAGCCTGAATCAGCGAGCCTAGGAGATTTCCAGCTGAGAGCTCAAATTTTCAGAAAATTGGAAATCTTTATAGAAAATAATTTAAATAGAAAATGCAATTCAAAGCCCTGGTACTGGCCTCCAGACGGTGGCATTCAGAACCTTTGAGTGCAACACATTTTAGAAACGAGCAAACATGCGAATATTTGGTAGGTTGAAAAGCATTTTTATAGAACTGACTCATTTCTGAAAACAGTCTTGAATATTTATTGATTATTTACTGGGGTTATGGCAATCTCTTAATCTGTCTCAATCCTTTCGTGTCCTTTTAATTATATGAATTGAAAGAGGTAGGGTATGGAAGGTAAGGGAGATACCCCAAATAAACTTCGGATCTCTGTTTGATTATTCATGCTTCTTTTCATATTAACGTCCATAAACTTCTCAGAAGTGCTGAAGTAAAGATAACGTAAGTTAGACCCCTAAAATATTTAAATAAATTGAGGAAATGAAAGTACTCAAGACCCTTGGAATAAAGGAGATAGGAAGAAGAAAACAGAAGTGGAATTCAGGCAGAGACAACATCTTAATACTATTTATGGAATAACACCCAGCACGGAAGTCTGTCTCTTCATATGCATTCCTCATCTTGGTTGAGAGAAAAACCATCTAAGCAGTTTTCTTAGATAAGTCTTGGGTGTCATTTCTAACGCTTGCTTGTTTGGCAAGCGCTTTTCCAATCAATTGCTAAGTTCTGATGAGACCTACTCCATATGACTTGAATGCATCTATTTTTCTCCATCCCCTCTGCTCCCATGTTAATTTTGGTCACTGCTGATGTAGCAGTCATTTTCTCATTTTCTTTTCTCCTCAAACTCATCCTTAATAATGTTGCCTGAATAATATCCTGAAACATCTGGTCATGACACATCAAAATCTATGCACCATGCCCTCCTTATCTGTTTTCATGAAAGTTTTCTCAGAGCACTTGCGTTCACAGCAATCTCTAGCCTCCCTGCTTACTCATCTTTCATTTGACTTGGTCCGTGTTCACCATCCATTTTTTAACCTTCTCACATATACGTATCTTCTCTCTTTTTTGTAGAGGATACCTAGGTGGGTAATGGGCCCAGTGGTATAATCCCCATACATGATTAGTAAATATTCATAGGGTTTGCTGAATATTTGAATAATGGGTCTAGTATGTAGCACAGTTCCTGATAGTGACAACAGTCCATTTTGAAACTAAGGCGCTAGTAATGAAGCAAAGGTATGGTGGTCACAGGACTGGTCTTGGTTGATAAGCTTGGTTATCGATGGGGGATAAATTGAAGAAAAGCCCCTGTTGGAGTACTGAAATCTTAGGGTTTGCCTAAAAAATCTTGAGAAGATATGGTATTTGTATCTTTTATTTGATGCTTGACTATGCTGATTTACTGATTCTTTTCTTTTTTTTAGATTCAAGTTTAGACTTGAGCTCAGCACTCTTCTCTGGGCCTGTTGAGAAGAGCTAGACTATTTTTCTCTCCCACCTTTCTGCTAAGGAAAAAAGAGAAATGGAGGCTTCCTTCCAAAGGTTCATAAAGAGGTTGCTCCTTTCTAGAAGGGAAAATCAGAATAGGATATAGGGAAATCTAGGCAAATCTCATCTCTAGGTTTTCCTTTCTCCCACTGACTCTTTTATCCTTTGGGATTTTTTCATTAATTAAATATTAATTATTGTTTCTAATTAATTTGAATGACAAATTTACTTTTTGATGGAAATGTTAGCACAACATTTTTGCTTTTTAAGATCCTTGGAGGCTCTCTTTCTGTAGTCCCTGTCTTTCCCTGTTTTGTTTCTTTGCTTTGTCCCTGTGTGTTTCTCAGCCTCTGTTCTACTCAAGTAATATCACAGTAATAGTATTTGAAGTCCCCACCTATTTTCATGACTTCAGCTTATGATCAGAAGGCAAAAAAAAAAAAAAAAAAAAAAAAAAAAAAAAAAAAAAAAAAAAAAGGAAAAAAAACCAAAAAAAAATTTACT
>CAUYPK010020647.1:0-20564 GCA_963574355.1 Loris lydekkerianus | reverse complement strand
ATATGTGAAACTTAGTAAATGTAGAATATAAATATCTCAACACAATAACTAAGAAAATGCCAGGAAGGGTATGTTAACCAGTGTGATGAAAATGTGTCAAACTGTTTATAAAACCAGTGTATGGTGCCCCATGATCACATTACTTTACACAGCTATGATTTAATATTAATAAAAAAAGTCAATGTGTTAAAAGTGCCATAGGAAATAATTGAGAAAACTGAATAATGAGAGTTTAAATTTCCCTAGCTTACTGAATTTATTTATTTATTTATTTATTTGCCTAGGCTATTATTAAGTAAGTAGACTATTATTAACTATTATTCTCTCTCTCTTTCTCTCTTTATCTCTCTTTCCTGTTCTTACTGTCATCATGCATGTGTGCCAAATGCCTCTGGGTGCTTTATGATACACCCCCTTAAACCACTTTGTACTTCAACCATAACTGCAGGGGTAAGTTTCTTGCAAGTTCAGACTCACCTTGCACTATCAGTCTATACCAGCAAGGGCCTCCTATAGTGTTCCTGTGCTCAATAGGCCCATGACTGCATGTTCACTCTGAAAGTAGGGAAGTCACCACCCAAGAGAAAACCCTCAAATGATGGGAAATGGAGGCAGAGGATGATAAAAGCTGGCTGTCCATCTTCAGGTAGGCCATTCTGGAAGGTAGTCCACCTGCTCCTCAGGAGGTCCCAGTGGAATGAAGTCCTTCTTGTTCTTTTGTTGACATTGGTGAAAAATCTTTATGTGGTTTGTATTTCCTTCCTTTTCTATTCTCTCGGTTCCTTGGTTCCTTGGGATAATTTCCCAACTTAAGCTCTAGTATTCAAGTTTTTCTCTCTCTGGCTCCATTTGTAGAGAATCGCTAACTGAAAAATATTCTGTGGCTTATAAATATTGGCAAAACTGTATTACTAATAGAATGTAGTCTTCTAGTGAACTTTTTCATCCAAAAAATGGTGTGCTTAAAATTAAAAGCAATACAACGATGTATATAAATATCATTAGCTATTTCTTTAAGGTTTGATGATTTTCAAGTGAAAATCATGGATGTCTCTCTCTCTCTCTCTCTCTCTCTCTCTCTCTCTCTCTCTCTCTCACACACACACACACACACACACACAAATGAAAAGAACAAAACAAAAAGATAATTGATTCTGAAATTTGATTCTTATTTCTTTCATGAAAAGGGATATGAGGAAATAACTGGTCTCAAAATAATAATTAACAAAGCTTCAAAGCTTCAAAGCTTCTAAGTTATTAGCTATTGCAACCAAGCTCAGCAAAAGAGACCAGATATTACTTTTTTCCTGCTGCTTTCTGCCACTTTCCTTCCATACCTGTCTTCAACTGTTGAGTGGATAATAGAGACCTAAGATAATTCATCTAGATGTACAGAGACTATGGTGAGAATAGCTATTTAAAGGGAACAAGTACTACTGATGATGTAGTGGCTGCAAACTTTAGATTACATCACAATGTCCTTAGATTATTCTACATTGTGAGCCAACGGCTTTGCTGGGCTTCTTCACTTTGCTCATAAGTATTTACTAGAGTTGACCAAATTAATATAATCAAAATGCTGGAATGACTGAGTTTGAGGGGACACTAGTAGAATGCTGGATATTAAGAGAAAAGTCATAGGGGAATAGGCAATTCAAAATCACTATACATGTCTCAACATCAAGGCTTGTTTTGAAAAACGAAAGTTCAACAATGTATATTTACCTTTTTATAAAGTTCATCTCTTTAATTTGTTGATAAACAGAAAAATAAATCACTCAGAGATATAACATATGAGTCTGGTTGGCCTTTAGAGGTCATCTAGGCCAGGCATTCCAAATAGAGCTATTCTCATATTTCTACCCTAATTGATGAATAATGACTGCCAGATTAGTCTTGTTCAGAACAATTCTGGGCTTTGCATTTCCACATCTAGAAGAGGTCATTAATTCTTACAATGTTAGGACTTAGATATTAAAGAAATCATTAAATTTCAGAAGAAATCATTTTAAATTTAAAAATGACTGGATTAGTCCTCAATCTACTAGCTCTGAAATTTCTGAATATAGCTTCTTGCACATTAGACATCAGTATTTAAATTGAGCTATAACAACTATAGCATAAAATATGTGAGTTATATTAATTTTAATATACAGCTTGACTGAGTTTTGCAAAAGCAAACACCTGTGTAACTATCACTTGTACAGGTTTTACACGTAACACCATATAAAATTCTCCCAGCATTCCAAAAGTTATCCTTGAACTCTTTACCAATCAATAACCCAGAAGCATCACCATTTTGACTTAAATTAGTTTGATTTTTCTAAATCAAACCATTGATTAGTTTGTATTTTTTTTGAGCTACATGAAAATGTAATTACAGCATGTGCTTGTGGTTGGAGATCTATCGGTGTAGGTTTACTATTCGTATCTGTGCTAATAATTGATAATTCACGGGAAATTGAATGAGCTTCCACAATCTTAAGAATGGAAAAATATTATACTTTCCCAAATGGATTACGATGAAGAGAGGGTGATATGGGACATAATGCAAAACTCTAATAATGTTATTTCAATGCCTCTTTAAGATAGAGCTAAGCTGGGACCTGCACCTTGAAAAGGCTTTAATTGCTCTGGGGAAAAAAAAAAAAAAAAATTGTCTCTCTATAATTCAACTAGAAATGTTGAAAAAAAAGTAACAGTCTATTAAATGCACAAATGGTTTCACAAGCCACTAAAGAAAATTTCCAAGGACAAGGAAAGGATAAAAAAAAATCCCTGAAAATCAGGAAAGTAATTTTATATTCTATTTCTGTGGCATTGTTGCCTTCAGGGACTAAGAGGAAACCATACTCAGAAGCAGAAAAGGAGATGGAAAAAATCTGCCCATTCAAAGTATGGCACTGGAATTATTCAGCTTCTTAAAGCAGATTATGTCAAAATAGCCCACCTACAGTAAAAGTGCAGACTAGAAAAACAAACAAACAAAAAACATCTTTCAGCTGGCACAGGGAGATGACAATAGTATTCCAGTCTAAGTGGGCTCTAGGAAGAATAAAAACCAACAACAAATCTAATTAGAGTTGACAAATATAGAACTTATCTTTCCTGGACTTGAGATTCCAATTTAAACAAACTATATGCTCTAGAAACTCTTAAAAGAACAGAAAAATTGCCATACTTCTGGAGCACTTGCTATAGGCAACTACATCTCCCCATAAAAGGTTACACCCTTTAGCTAGGAGCTACAAGATCTTCACGGCTTCAATATCCAAATTACATTTACAAGATAAATGAGTATGGGTATATATATATATATATATATATATATATATATATTCATGCAATTTTTATTAATACGCAATTTATGAAAAGAGTAAAGCTAAGGACATTAAGAAATAAATAAAATGCTATTACAAAAGGCAGGAAGAGGAGAAAATGACATAAAATTCTGTAATTAAACATATACATATATAGGCATATATATATATATATATATATAGGTTTACATATGATTTATGTAAAATTATATAATCACTGGTGATTGACAGAAAATAAATTTAAGACAGTTATCCAGAAAGAAACACAGAAAGATGTTTTTAAACAGAAAAACATGAAAGAATGTAAGAGAAATGGAGAAGATAACATAATAACAAAACTTAATTCAAATCTAATAATAAATTTTCCATGGCAAGAGAATATGGAGAATGGTAGCAAAAGAGTATCCAAATAGAAGAAAGCATTCACTATATTAGAATTGATGAAAAGCATAATTTCTTAGAAATACAAAGTATAACACAATGCATCTTAAACACAGTAAATAAAAAGAAATACACTCCTATTAGGAAAAGTGTAGAATACTAAAGAAAATGAAAATTTTAAAGGCAGGAAATAAATAAATCAGATTATAAAAATGAGATAAAAGATTTCTCAAAATCAAAAATAAAAGTTAAAGAGTCAGAAGAACCTCTAAACTAATGAAAAAAAAATCAATACAGAAATTGATGCCCAGCAATATTACTATTAAAGAATAAATACCAAATGAAGACATACTCAAGGGAAATACCCATTATTTTCCTTTTTCCTGTGTCATTCTCTGGCTTTTGTAATCCTAGGCAAATTCACTAACCTGTAACTTATATTAAAAAATGAAATCCACCATTGTACCAAAAATATTTAATCTCCTAAATTTAATGTTGAATGACCGAGTTTGGCTTATTTGAGGTACACAAGAAGACTATAATGTTAGAAAGTACTCAAAAATGTGTGGTGAATGACATAAATCCCTTTCCCTGGAGTTACACCCTTTTGATCACCTTCTAGGCAAAATATTATGGAAATGAAACAACTTACTGATGCCTAACACAAACTAATTATATTTTATATTTTAAAATGCACATTTATGTAAATATATTGATTATTTCTTACTTATATACTGCTATATAACAATATTACCACAAACTTAATGACTGAAAAGAATACATATTTATTGTTTTATCATATGTGTGGGTCTTGGAACAGCTTAGCTGAATTCTTGGCTTCAAGATTGCACAAGGCTGCAACTCCTGCTGAGGATTTCCACATATCCCTGGCTATCAGCTCGAAGCCTTCATCAGTTTCCTGTCATGGGAGACTTCCAAACATGGTAATGACTTTCTTTCTCAAAGATTGCTGGAGAAAATATTTCCTAGCAATATAGCTTGTGATCTCATGTACCACTAGCACAAAAGTGACAATTCATGGCCTTTGCAATAATCTATTGATTTGAAGTCAGTCATAGGCCTCATTCATACTCCTAAGAGACAGGCATTTCACATGTCAGGAATCCCAGGAGGCAGGGCTCTGGGAGGCCACCTTAAAGTATTATGGCCTCCACAAAGATATTCAGATATTTAGATACAGTATATTTAAAACCTTTATAGTTGGCCACCACCTTACCACCTCCTTAAGTTGACCTAATTGGCATAGACCAAACATATACCACATGCACATATCAGTACAGTAGGTCTAGTTCCTTAAGTTGACCACCTCTGTAGTTAACTACTTAGTTACAGTCCCTGCAGTGGTCAACTTACAGAGGTTCCATTGTATGTTACAGTCATAAAGAGAAGAAATGGCAATAAAGCTCACTTTTCTTTTTTTAACATTTTTCCTCCCTTTCCTTTGCTTTTTTTACTCCTTTGTCTCTTAACTTGCATTTGTCCTACTACAAAGAAGTTGCTGTCAATTCCTCTTAGGCGATAGTAAGTGGCACCCCAGATGAGAACAGACTGGCTAGCTGTCTCCATCACAGCACATATTACATATGCCATTTATCAAAGTAATGCCACTAGGAACATTGAAGTGAATGGTGAAAGTTGCTTAATAATAATTATGTAATTTAAGAGAAAATGGTGTCAATGACATTTTCTTTCTTTCTTTTGCTCCTTTTTTAGAGAGAGTCTTTCTATGTTGTTCACTGTAGCTTTGAAATCCTAGGCTCAAATTATTCTCCTACCTCAGACTCTCAAGTACCTGGGACTATGGGCATGTGCCACCCCACCCAGCTAGACAATGAAAAGCCAAATGAATCAAAAGAATACATTTATACATTCCATTGAATACAATCAAGTCCAGTTGGAGGTCTGCTAAACTGACGATAAAACTCTTCCCTTGTGCGTTAGTCTGGGAGTTCATTATTATACATCTATGGAATCCATTTTTCAGGGTGAGTGATCATTTATTTCTATTCCATTGTCCCTTGAACAAGGCTAATTTCTTCAAACAACCAGAGCTCATTAATTTAGATTACTTCTTGGAAGTTCAGCCAAAATAGTCAGAAATAACTATATTCATTCAAAAAAGATCACATAAATTCTTACTTTAGTATAAGTAGAAAAGGCACTATAATTTAGATTTGGGGAGATATGATGTTATAAGTAGGACACTTTCTATGCTAAAGAAAAGTGGCATCACTATAAGTAATAAAGTATAGTAACTACAGCTATATTAATAAAAGTTTCCTTCGTTTTGGAATCAACAATATCTACTTTCAAAATTTATACCTTCTCTACATTAGCTTAATTTTTTTCTACTGTGTAATTGTCTTGTGCTCTTGGTCTAAGTAAGTGATAGATTGCTCTGACATTTTCGTAATGTTAATTTAAGGGATCTTTATCCTTTTACTGAAAATTAAGTGGTTCTCTGAAAAATTGGTTTATAGACTCCAAATTGTCTTAGGTTACAACTCATGATTGTTAGGGTGGCTTCAGTCAAGACTATGGATGTAAGTTGCATGCCCTACTTGAGAATCTAGAATCTGGGATCTTAGGCAATGTTAAGCAAATAACTGATGTTAAGCAATTGTACAGCTCTTGAACCTACTTGCTGTTAAACAGATATACTGTGGAATAATCCACAAGCATTTTGTTTTAAAACACCAGCTTGCTCATACTTGTTATGAAGGATTACTATCTCAACTGGGAGAAAGGACACAAATATCAGTGCATTAAGAAAAACTAGAATAATTAATATGAAGAGAGAGATACTGAAGATTATAAGATGTCACATATTGAAAAAAAATAGATGGAGTTTAGCAAAGCAACGAGTAGTTTACCAAGGAGGATAACGTCTCCTGAATTTTCTAGATACTTTATTTACCTAGCAGCTGAATTAATATTAAAAAATATATATATCTTTTTTCATTTTTCCTTATAACTAGTGTATTTTATTATTTCATGATAAAGTTCAAACTTTGTAAAATGATCTATAGGGTCTTCATCAACTTTACCCATGTATACTTCTTCAGCTTCAGTTTATACCAGGTCCACCACCCACACCCTAGATCTCTTATTTTAGCTTCCCTGACATTTATCACAGTTTCTCAGTGCAACATATTCTTTTCTATCACAATGCCTTTGCACATGCACTTCTCTTTACCTGAAACACAAAAAACACTCTCTCTTAACACACAAACTCTTTCTCCTAAGTAAACTCTATTTTATTAGACCTTAAGCTAATTTTTTACTTACTCAAAAGAGCCTTCCGTGCTTTTCCAGGTGGGATTTAATCTCAACACTAAAGCAATGCAAAGCAACCTGTACCTCTTTTCACCAGCAATTAACATAACTACAATTGTGCTTAGTTTGTTTAAATACATTGTTAATACCAGTCTGTTTCACTAGACTATATGCTACATTAGGGCAATAAATAATCAAGAAATCAAGAAATCTTTGCTATTAAATTAATTTATCATGTTGCTTCCATAACATTCTCTCCAGCTGTTGCCACATAATGTAGATGCTCTGTTATGACATTGGTGAGCAATAACTTGAAAAGATGGTGCCATACTATGACTAAGGGCTTCCTGTAATACACAGAGATCTTTTAGGTGAGTGAAGGGACCACTTGGTCTTTAATTCTTGTGATGAAAATTATAGCTTGCCTGATTAGTCTATCATCACTTAATGACCAAGGACAAGATAACAAAAAAGGGAGAATTAAATGGCATTCAAATGGGTGGAGCCACATCTATGGTGCATCTTAGAATGGGTACAGGTGATTGCACTAATGTACATAGCTATGATTTAACAATAAAAAAAAAAAATAATGGTGCAAAAGTAGGCTTATATTATGTTCCTCTGAAACCTAACACTATATGCATATACACATTTAAAATGTACCAACTGTATAAGACCTCGCATGATACACTTTTACTATCTAAATGCTCAGAAATAGAACAAAGCAGAAACACCTAGCTGATGAATCCATAAGGAGGTACATGGACAAAAGAAATTGAAATTGTGGCTTGGATGTAAAAAGCTAAAAGCTCAACATACATGCCACTATGAATAATTAATGGCTGAAACGAGAAGAGACAAAATTTTTAATTTATTATTTATTTCACTATGAAGAGTGAGCACAGAGAAAGTTTTCTCTAAACTGGTTATCAATAAAAACACTTAGAAAATTCTTTTTGAAAACCTAATTTCCAATGATGATTAAGCATTTCATAATGAGTCATCTTACAAGGATATATGTGAAACTTAGTAAATGTAGAATGTAAATGTCTTAGCACAATAACTAAAAAAACGCCAGGAAGGCTATGTCAACCAGTGTGATGAAAATGTGTCAAATGGTTTATGAACCTAGTGTATGATGCCCCATGATCATATCAATGTACACAGCTATGATTTAATAAAAAAAAATAATAAGATGGTGCAAAAAATCTCATTCCTATTGTAAGTATATTCTACTATAAAATAAATCTTACATCAAATAAAAAAAAAATAAAAAATAATTTCAGTTTCTCCCTTTATTCTCTCAAAAGGAGAATGATTCATTTACAAAAGAAAAACAAATTCGAGGGAAACATGTATCTTTTATGCCAAAATATGTGGGAAAAAGTCCCTTTAGGTACACTTAATATATTATTTAGAAATTATTATTTTTTTTTGAAAAGTTGGGCTTTTTTATTAGTATTAAATCACAGCTGTGTACATATAAATACTTATGCCAGACTAAACCAAACTAGAAATGTTTTTCTTAAGTTTAAGAAATACCGCACTATTTAACTCTTTCTGATTTATAAAAGATTATGTATTTGCTTGAACTTTATAAGTCATCGCTTTGTTCTCTTATGCATATGTTAACGTAGGAATGGATTTAATTGTCCCTGCCAAAGTAATAAAAGGAATGATAAATATTATCAAATAAATTGAATTTACAGCAACAATCAGGGATTAAAAGGGCATATGCTTTTCCCTGGCAAGACTTTATCATGCCATCTTTCTATTCAAATGCAAATTATTCTAACAGAATACAAAATAGAGTTTATCACAATCCAATAATTCTTCTTCATGAATTTTCTCTCTCAATCAATTTGAAGCATGTTAGTTAAAGAAGAAATATTTGGCTTGTAGGAGGAAGTAGGAATATGAGCTTAGATGGATGAGGAAGAAAAGTACCATATTAGGAAACATAGATACAGTTAAATTGATGTGGGAATAATCATCTGAAATATAACTATTTGGTAATGCTGTGATGTCTTTGCACTCTAAATTCCATCATTGGTTATATTCACTTCTTATTTGTATTAGATGATTGCTTCATAGATATCTCAATGAGGAAATCGTTGAAATATTTCAGCAGTTTACTATGCTAATATTCCACTGAATGTTCACAGTCAGATCCTCACCCTTTGAAAGGTGGTGTGTATCTCGCTGCTGAGGAGGGTTTTTAAAAAGGTCCATTACAGTACAGCAGATCCTTCCCAAGTAGCAGAGTTAGCTGGGACTTCTTTTCAGATAATACTTTTGGTTTCTATGAACTGTTGCATATTTAATTCCAGTAGTATAATGTGTAAGATGTCCTGTGCATCTTATTATGCATAATTTGTATAACATTTTACAGTTTTGAAGTATAGTTGACCCACGAATGGCATAAGGGTGAGGGGTGTGACTGCTATGCATTGAAGACGCAACTTTTGACTGCCTGAAAACTTTACTACTAGTAGCCCACTGTTGACCAAGAAGCCATACTATTAACAGGAAGTTGCTCAACACATACTTTGTTGTATTATTACATGCTCTACTCTTAACAATAAAGTAACCTAAGAAAAGAAAACTTTTTTTAAAAATTCAGATTAATATCAGGGTACAGGGTACAGATGATTAGGTTACTTTGTTCGCATTTATCAGACAAAGTCCAAGTTGCAGTTGAGCCCGTAAGTTGCATCGTAAGCTTTCCAAAATGGTTTTGAGAGTCTCTAAACTCAGCATAGAATTCATTGTCTCTGTCCTGGACTGTCAGTGATTGATTCCAGGCATTACCCTGATACCCTGTTTGTAATTTGTCTCAGGCAGTATCATTGTCCTCATTTAAAGACGAGAAAACTAAAGGTCAAACTAGAGGTGGTTAATAAAAGCTCACACACTGGGTCATGCCACCTGGCTTTTTATCTAGGCTCTACCACTTAAATCTCTATGACCCTGGGAAAGTTTCTTAACCTCCCTAAGTCTCAGTTTCCTAGTATATTGAAAGAACAACAATGCTAGTCTCAGAACTATTATGGAGATTAAATAAGATACAATATAGGGAAAGCACTGGGTATACAGTGTGTGCTCAGTATCGCGTATTACTGAGTACACGTATTACGTTAATTTATGTAACGTCACTCAGATGGTAGGAGCAACTCTGTGACAGTATCCCATGTCACTTTTACTCTTGCATTGCTTTTTTTCTAATCAAGCAGTGTACACAGGAACATGAGTAGTATTAGCTTCTAGTAATTTCAAGAAGGGAGAGTTAGTAGGCATGAGATCAAGAAAAAGATGAGAAACTTCATGGAAGGGTAAAAACTAACATAGTCTGGATCAAGAAGCCATGACATAAAATGAATTTTCTTAAAAGTGGTGAGAGGGGAGGAGAGAAGGGAATTGGTGTGCTGTCACCTGACAGGTACAATGTGACACAACTCCTGGGGGAGGGGCCCAACCACAACTGGGACTTCACCTAATAGACGCAAACAGTGTAACCCAACTGTACCCTCATCTGAATTGTACCTTAAATCTGAAATTAAAAAAAGGTACAGTAGTGTTTTTTTAGATGACACTGGTAAGATACCCCACTCTTCCTGGAGTCATCTTTGCACAATATTTACTTAAATTCTTTATTGATGATTAACTTTACATGAGAGCAACAGGAATATCATTGCCCACACTGTATATCCAGTGCTGTCCATGTATTATATGTTATTTAATCTTCATAATAGTTCTGAGACTAGCATTGTTGTTCTTACACTATATTAGGAAACTGGTACTTAGGGAGGTTAAGAAACTTTCCCAGAGTCATTGAGATTGAAGTGTTTTTTGGTAGAACCCACCAGTGATTATTCCTCAAAATGCATTTGTCATTTTTCCTACTTACGCAGTAATTACACATAGTAAATATTGTCCTTCCAACATTTAGAGTTATAATCATCATTTGGAATTTGTTCTTTTAAATTTTTTCTTTCCTTGAATTTCTTATAGTACTTTGTGTTCTGTTCTAGTACTTACAGTATCACATTCTTTTTCTAGTTCTTTGTTTTCATAGCTTAATGCCCTGCTTAAAAGCAAGGTCTGTCTAATATCTAAGTACATTTTCTATAATTAGCGTAAGCCCAAGAACAAATCAAAAATCACCCTGAGATGGTTTCTTTTATTTCTTAATCAACTTCTCAGTGGTCAGCTAGTCATCTCTTAATGTTTATCTATGTTTTTCACCTGCCAGTGCCTTTAGTTGGAACTAATATCAACTCCATTAATCAAATGTTAATTTTGAGAGACGCCTAATGATGTAGACGTTTTAAATTTGACACTGTTATTATCTACCTTTAGGCTTATTTTGGTTATTTCCTAATTTTGGTTAGTTTGGTTGTTTTCTTTTTAAAAGCAGATCTTACTGATACTTGGTAGAGCTCTTAAATTGTGCTTTATACTGGAGTTTTGAAAAAGTAACAAGGTAATTAAGTCTGACATTGTGTAGGTTTAGTGCATTCAAGAAAACTTAGCTATTAGAAAGCAATCAACAACAATGTAACCTCCAGAAGAAAGGGAGAAAAGCCATTCTCTCTGCTACAGTTCTTTCTCTACAAAGGAGGCATTTTCTTTGGTCTTGATTAACTGGTAAATCAGTTTCCCTCAAACTATTTTCTTGGCCTAAAGAAATCTGTTCTCTGGCCTTTTGAAATTATTGTATTCAGAGGCCGTGCTGTTGGCCTCTTCTTTCAAAGAGAGATGTTTGAACTTCTGCAAAGGCAAGAACTTGGGTAAGATTCTGGTGTGACACATGGATTAATGATTTGCCAGAAAATACCCTGCTACCATGAAACAATGTAGACATGTTCTATGTGTGATGGTTTCCTTAAGCCAAAAGTCTGGTTATTAGCAAATCTCCGTTTTTTTCCACTTAGCTAGATTATTTTGGCATAGAAAAATATAGTGAAATAAGAATTAAAAGGGCTGCCTATTATATTTAATAGTTTCTCTTACTTAAATAGGTTAAGAAGAAATTTTTTAAAAATGGAAAGTATTTAAAATAAATACTTTATAACAAGGCTTTGCATAAGCCCTGGGAAATATTTCTAATAATTAAAGCTGCCATTTATTGAGTTACTATTGAGCTACTGTGCTTCAGGAACTTTACATATGTTCTCATTACTCTTCGCAACAACCCTGTAGGATGCGCTTTATTTTACTTTTTTATTGTTGTAAATTACCACCTGACATGTTAGGAGACAGGCTCAGAGAGTTCACACTTCAAATGGCAGAGCTAAAATTTGAACCCCGTCCTGTCAGATAGCAGTATCCACATATTTTTAAATGGGATAATATTTGAAAGTGCTTGGCAAAATGCTTAAACAACTAAATGGTAGCTATTATTATATCTCTTCAGGTGTGCTACCTTCAACACTATAAGCACACTCACACACATACGCGCACACACACACACAGATTAATAAAAAAACAGAGAAGAGGCAGCGTTACAAGTTGCTGTCTCTAATAGTAAGCATCCTGCTGTGCCATCAGATGTCTCAGTCTACAAGCAGTTGGAAGCTGCAATGGAAAAGCCACTTAACAAGATGATAATCCCCAAGAATAAATGGAAAAATAACTGTGCACACTGTTTTTGAGGACTTAGGACAGAAAACAAAATAGACTTGAACAAATAGAAAAACATTTATGTTCTTGGATAGACTGAGTTAACATCATAAAAATGTTAATTCTCCATAAGTTGAGTTATAAATTTAATATGAACCTAATAACACTATTAATAGTTTTTACCCCAAAGCTAGATAAGATTCTGAACTTATTGGAAATACAAGTACATCTCTCAATAAGATGGATAGTTGATTCTTTTTTCTTACCATTACTAGTTCCCTGGTATTTAGATAAATAAATATATATGTTAAAGTCATTTTTATAGGTTACATTATAAGGAACCTTAGTCTCATAAGTCAGCAGATAGGAGTGGGGGTAGTGTTTATGACAGCATCATGCAAGTCTTCAAAACTTCTAAGTTATGTGACAAAAATCATATAATGAACTCATCAAAAATTATTTTTAACAAATCATCAGCTTATGGTGTAATTAGTCTCTTCTGTTTTGTTATTGGGACATAATAAGAAATTACCTATTGGTAAAAGGATTATTTACCTAGCCATTATAAACAGTGGATTCCTGTATGTCACATTGTCTCTTTGTTTAGTGTTTAGAAATTTTCTGCAATAGTCATTTAATACTGCTTATTTTAAAATCTACCTACATCATTGTGGTTTTTTTTTTTTTTTTTTTTTTTCTTTTTTCCATAGTTGCATTAAAATCCTCTCCTGCTGACAGAAACGGAGGCCAGGATAACAGAGCAAATTTCAGAGAAGACCTGAATTTGCAAGAAGGAGAGTTGTTATTACAGGTAAATTTTAGTAAACGTAGATCATTATGATAAGGACAATTGTAAATGGCAAATGAATTAGTCTTTTAATTATTTCTAGTTTACTTATGATTCATTGAGGGTTTCATGCCACTTTCATCTGAACTGCAGTAGTGGAATAATGCCTAATGTGAAAAAATGGAATTATAGTCACTGTAATGACATTTCAGTCAACAGTTCCGTAAGGTTGTAATACCATATTTTTTACTATACCCTTTCTATGTTCAGATATGCTTACATACACAAATACTTACCATATGTTAAAACTGCCTATAATATTTGGTACAGTAACTTGCTGTATAGGTTCATAACCTTAAGTCAATAGGCTGTGCTGTACTATATAACATAGCCAGCTGTATGGTAGGCTATATTATTTGGGTTTGTTTGTGAAGGCACATTCTGTGATGTTTGCACAATGAAATCACTAACGATCCATTTCTCAGAATGTACTCCTGTCATTAAACAGTGCATGACTATATATGAAATAGGTTAATTAGAGGTCTAGTCATTACCTTCCTTCCTTTTGTATTTTTTTAAAATAGCAAGAACTCCTAGATTATGTTACAGGTTCCCATTTAAAATATTGGATTTATATATCCTTTTTTCAGAAATGTCTTTTTAGGTTCAGCGCCTATAGCTCAGCAGCTGAGGCACCAGCCACATACACTGGGGCTGGCGGGTTCGAACCTGCTCAGGCCCATCAAACAATAATGACAACTACAACAACAACAACAACAACAACAAAAGCCGGGCTTTGTGGTAGGTGCCTATAGTCCCAGCTACTTGGGAGGCTGAGGCAACAGAATTGCTTAAATCCAAGAGTTTGAGGTTGCTGCGAGCTGTGACACCATGACACTCTACCAAGGGCAACATAGTGAGACTGTCTCAAAAAAAAAAAAAGAAAAGAAATGTATCTCTATTAAAATTGTTAATTGCATTTACTGAATAGTTCAGGATTGTTCATAATCTAAATTTTATTACTTTATTTAATGTTATAACTTACATATTCTTCACAGCTGTCTGTGACTCATTAAACATGCTATAGATTTTCTCAACAATTATAATCCTCATTTTTATGCTTTAGAACTTACAGAGTTTCTAAAGTTTTGTCTGTGAAAGCATTTTAAATGTTTATTTTTTACTATTTCCAGGTTTGTTTGTTTTTTAAGAATTGATGCTATGCTTGGTTCTCACTTAAAATTCTTAGATATTTATTTCAGTAAAAAAGAATGAAGATGCGTGCTGCATTGTGTGTTGTCGTTATTAGGTGATCACATTCAGTTCCATCCACGGAACTGACTGGAAGAGTGTAGTGTGGGTCATGGTTTCTCAGTGTGACAAAAAGTAGCCATAAACTTTGAAAGCTTCATAATTCATTCAGCAAATGCTGGAGTATAGCCTAATAATTTATATTTTTATTATAATTCTATAATTATGTTCAAATTCATAATAGCAAAACTTAACTGTGCCTCCATTATGTGAAACAAATCGTATATGTTCAAGCATGAGTCCGCTCCCCTCCCTGGGGATCCTTATGTATGTATTAGCCAAAATCATAAAGATTCCTTATTCAGGTCACAGAAAAACATTCTGATAATTGCTGTGTATAATTGCTGTATCAATTAACACATAACCAAACACTTCTCTTGGGTTATGTGTTAAGATAATAATGAAATCCTGTATTTCAAGTAAAAATAGATAAATATGCCCTGCTTGACATAATGCTTGGCAAATTGGTTTAAATTATGGACAAGTAATTTATATTTTTTTCTTAAAATATCTAGACAAACTGTGTACATATCCTATGTCCAAGACACAGAATAATACTAATACAAAGGTATTGTGTGTGTGTATATATATATATATGTACGTATTGTGTGTGTGTGTGTGTGTGTGTGTGTGTGTGTGTGTGTATTATATATAAATTATCTGGAAACTGGAATCTTTTAGGTAATTAAAATAAATTCACCTATTGTAATTATATTGGATAATATTTGTACACTCCTCTTCAATAGGAGTGTACAAATCACATACTGTGTGATTTTCTTAGGATTATGCTATGCATTATCTCTTTATGAAAAAATGAAAACATAGACATGAAAATGGCACATTTTGATACATGCAATTGTCATAATGGCTTTATATTTTCAACCTGCAATTATCATCCAGAGTATGGATGTTACCAAAGGTTTAACAGTTTCATGAAAAACAATTTGGTCCATAAACCAGGGTCGGGGATGGGTTGATGGGAGTAGAGCTCAGGTGCTCAGGCTGCAGGGATAAAGATTCCCTTACACACTTCACAGCCCAGAGGTTGGAGACTATAGCTGTATACTATCTGGGCTGAAACTTTTGAGGAGAAACCTTTCCTTGGTTTAATAAAGACATGTAAGGAAAATGCTACAAGGTATTTTATTAACAAAAATTTGAAATATTTTACTTTCTAGGTTAGCTTAAATTTATCATTTAATAAGGAATATACAAGTATTTTTTGTCTTTTCATTATCTGTTATTTACTTAACATGTTTATTTCATACATTTAAAACAAATTCTATCTGGTGGTATATAATACTTTGCCTATGGTAGTCTTCCAGCTTCAGTATGATTTTCAGAAAGGTTTTGGGTGTGTCTTTTCAGTCACATACCAATGAGGAGGTCAGAGACTATTTGTTTTCGCATGTTCCTGACTATCCCCATTTGTATGAAACTATCTAAGACTAAAACAAAGGTAATCTTTTATTAATATGTTATTAGCATATTGATTTCCTCTATTCATTTACTACTATGAGTAATCGTATTCTCTCTGGTGTTTATGATCACTTGAGATATATGAAAAATTGGTATGTATTTATTCTTTTTAGATTTTAATTTTATTTCTGACAGTTAACAAAAGGGATTCATTATTCTACCTTAAATCATCCTTCTGTCTCTAGTGGTGCACCAATGAATTTATCAGAATGTACTGAATTTATTTCACTCTTTGAAAAGGTACAATGCTCTACAAAATAATATGCCCATATTATTATATCTTTCTCCAGAAAGAACATATTTTCAAGATGAAACAATATAGCAATGGATGGATGTTGTTAACTGCCAACAGAATTTAATAATATTTAGTTTTGAATATGTTAACATTAAATATTCAAGTTCCAGTGGGTAGAATCACCATTCTTCATCTTGAGAAAATTGCCAAGTAGTAATATATAATCTCTGTAATCAAGGACCTGAGAGCTCAGTTGCAGTAGAAGAGTTAGACCCATGTACCAGTTTGTGACGAGTAACACGTAGAGGTGACATATCATGGTATTTAAGTGAGTAGGCTTTGAAGCCAGACTGAGTTTACCTCCTGGCTTAATTTTCTCTGGCTGTGTGACTTTGGGCAAGTTACTTTTAAAGGTACATTCCTTTCTTCACCTCAGTGTCTTCAATTAGAAAGAAGAAATAATACTTTCCTTTCTGAGTTGTTGGAAGAATTAAACCACGTGGATATATAAAATCATTTAGCAAAAGGACTGCTAAAAAATCTGGTTATTGTTACAATTAAGTTCTCAGAAGTATAATATGGGTTAGGAGTCTTGAGGGTGAAAGTTATGAGAAGAGAGACAGTCACTGTGTTCCATTTTCCTCATCTGATAAAGAGCATCCCCTGGGCTGTGGGCAAAGTGAGCAGCAGGAGCAGGCTGAACCCCCATACTTAGCATGTACCCCCTTTGGTATGTGATAGTTCATTGTTGAATAAAGTAATTCCTGTTACTTATGTAGCTCTTTATAGTTCTCCAACATTATCAGGTAAATATTCATTTTTTCATTTCTATAACTTCATAGTATGCAGTGTTTGCTATAGAGTATTGTAGCACCTTAAATGGAGTGCCAACTCTGTTACAGGTGCTGAGTCAGATGAGATCTAGTCATCACATTCACCCAATAAAATGTCAGTTTTCGAAATGATAGCACTGAAGCATGAAGGAGTAAAAAACTAAAAGCCTAGTAAGAGACAGAGATCAGAGTCTAGTCCAAATCTGTGTGACCCCACACTGTGTGGTTCTTAACACTACGCAATACTGTGTCTTCCTTTATACGAAAAAGATTGTCAGAAGAGGTTGGCCATGATTACATTGCTAAGAGTAGATCAAGTACCAGATTATACACAAGTGGAAAATAGTGAGGGCTTATAGAATTAAAATACATGATAACAGTAAACTTAAAGTGATCTAAGATACCTGTGTTATCAAAGAGGAAAAGAAAGATACTAACATTGGACTTCACTAACCAGTAAAAGAATAGAAAAAGAATATATAACTTTCAAACTAAGTAAACGAAAGATTATGGGATAATTAAAAAAAAAAAAAACAGGCCAAAAGTAAGCAAGAGGGAGAGAAAAAGTTCACAGTACAGATGTTCTGTGAAGATAGACATAACATATATAAAATGATAGATTTGAACTTAAATGTATTAGTAATTACATTACATTTTTATGGATTAAATTTGTTTTGCATTTGTATTATATTTTAATTACATATCGTATAATACTATAAGTCTTAGAATGTTTTATAATACTTTGAAAGAATCTAAATCTCAAACTACATTAGTGCTTAAAATGTCTTTGTACAGAAAAATTTTCTCCTATTTAGATGATAGTGAATGATATTCATATAGTGTATGTTTAAAAAAGGTACAATTTTTTTTTTATTACATCATAGCTGTGTACATTAATGTGATTATGGGGCACCATACAGTACAATATATTTAAAACAAAATTTTAAGTTTAAAGAAGAGGAAATCAGTATTCTATTGGTTATTCTGGTTGAGCGTTAAATTTAACTAAGTTTTTTCTTAGACAAATGAAAAAATGTGAATAGGTTCTTCTTCAGGGGTGTGTTGTACATTTGTGTTTGTGAAGCATAATAATTTCAATTATTGAATAGAAGGCATTTCAGAGATAAAAGTAATAGCCTTTATCTGACAGTCAGTTTTTGTGAGGAACAATATTCAGTCACATTACTAATACTATAACTCCTTTTCCCTGTAGGCTCTGAATGGCTTTGTATTGGTTGTCACTACAGATGGTTTGGTCTTTTATGCTTCTTCCACCATACAAGATTACCTAGGATTTCAGCAGGTAAGTGGATTGATTTTAAACTTTTTTTTTTTTGCAGTTCTTGGCCAGGGCTGGGTTTGAACCCACCACCTCCGGCATATGGGGCTGGTGCCCTACTCCTTTGAGCCACAGGTGCTGCCTAAAATAATTGTTTTTAGAAAGTGAGCCTTCTATTGTTTTTATGTTTTAAATGTTAGGGACATCAAGTAGACCATTTGTATGTATAAAGCATTAATTAAAATATATGTACTACAAAATAAAAAATTATATATTTGCATCCAATATATTTTTTCTGATTTTAATAATTTACTACGCTATAATTTCCTTAAATGTTTATGTGATACGTGGCTATTGTGTTTCTTGTTTTCACTTATCAACAATTTCATATGAAAGAAAGTTTCAGGCAAAAGGGTTTAGGGGAAGAAACAAAAAAATATGGGCATGGCTCACACCTATAATCCAGCACTCTGAGAGGCCCAGGAAGGAGGATGTGTTGCTCTCAGTAGTTTGAGACCAGCCTGGGTAAGAGCGAGACTGTCTTTGCTAAAAATAGACAAAAGTAGCTGGGCATGATGGCATGGGCCTACAGTCCCCATCTGCTGAGGAGGCTGAGTTGAGAGGATCACTTGAACCCAGGAGTTTGAGGTTGCAGTGAGCTGTGATGATTCCACTGCTCTCTAGCCAAAGCGACAGAGTGAAAAAAAAGAAAAAAAAAAGTGAAATATAAGAGAAAATATTTGCCATCATGTAACATACAGAGGTCATAGCAGATAGCAGAGGTCATATGACAACTATGAAATCAATGAGATGCTATGAAAAAAGTGATATTTAAGCTGACCTGAGAATGTGTAGGATTCAGATGGATGAACAAGGGAACATAGAAGTACTGCCATCAGTAGACCTGGCGGTATAGGAAGGAAGTGTGTCTGACTGGTTCAATGTTATTGAAATGATGAATAAATGAAGTTACAAAGTATTTGGCAGAGTTAAGGGACAAAAACAGCTGATAAGATTTGAAAACAGATTGTAAGTACACTTGAATGCTGATTATATCTTATATGTCTGGTTCTCAAATTGTAAGAATAAGAATCAAAATGTAAGAATGCAAAAGAATCACCCGAAGGACTCGATAAAACTTAGTAAAACCTCTGGGCCCTGTTCCCAGGTATTTTGAATCAGTAGACCCCTGGATTTGCATTTCTGACATGCTCACAAGACTGCTGGGCTGAATAATAGTGTCTCTATAACACTGTTACTTGGACTGGTTTCAACTATATTATATACCAAATGGAAACCACTAAAAGTTTTTGTTAAAAGGAAAATGTGTATGCTTCAGCTTGTGTTTCACATGAGAATTCTGGCTATTGTGTAATGGGGTAGCATAGAGATGATTTAGTCCTAGGAGATTTAAGTTCCTAGGGAGATTTAAGCATAGATGACTAAAGTAATGGAATCTGGTTACTGCCATGAAGCCTAAATTAAAGCTTTCCTGTATTTTAAAGAAAATTTGTTTAACCATCTTAATCATGATTTGATATTATGATTTATATCAGTTAAGAAAATTAAAGAAAAATGCTATTTTCCAGTCTACTTTTTTCTCATATGTACACATCAATATTCTTTAAGAAAATATCCATATGCGACATGAGTGGTGGATCAAGGTATCATTTGAAAAACTGCAAGTTGTGACCTGCTAATGGGCATGCAGTTGATACTACAGATCACCACCAAACTCTTTCTTACTTAGGATGGAATAAAACAAGAACATAGAATACACAGTATCACCATATATAAAGTGTTTTGTGAAAGTTTTTTTCTGTATTATGTGTCTATGCACATGCATGTGATGATTGGAAAATATTTTTTTTTTCTTTTTTACATTGTTTATATATCTTTAATCTTTTTTTTTTTTTTTTTTTTTTTTTTTTTTTTTTTTTTGCATTTAATAAATTTTTTTACGTTTTGTTTTTGACATGTTTTAAACGCAAAAAAAAAACACACACAAATGGGCATTTGT